>BGPT01003549.1:9396-35177 GCA_003297045.1 Symbiodinium sp. clade C Y103 | reverse complement strand
TCCTCAAGATCGTCTTCAGCTTCTTGCAAGGCTATCTGAATGGTTTGCAAAGTATTCAGGTGGCGCTCAATGCGCAAAATTGGGAGCAAGAAATCTTGGTTTCCTAAACCACTGCTGCTTACACTCGCACACACCTTTTTGGCGTGCAGCGACTCAAACGTGTGGGTTCCCCACACCTTCCCTTTGCTCCCTTTGGAGCTCCGGGGGTTGGGGGGGTGGGTATCCTAAAAACCCTTGAGCCTAAGTGCAACCAACAGCGACCTAAGAAAACCCCGCACACGCAAAGCTAAATGCCAAAAGTTTCCTAAACCACTGCTGCTTACACTCGCACACACCTTTTTGGCGCGCAGCGACTCAAACGTGTGGGTTCCCCACACCTTCCCTTTGCTCCCTTTGGAGCTCCTCCCCCTCCAGCCCGCGACCGGGCGCGAAACGCGCCACGGTCGCGGATTCCCGAAGGGGATAGAAAAAGAAAACTAATTAGGCGTTAGATCTGCGGTGATCATTTTCTGGGCCACTCCCTTTGCTGTTTCCCTTGCTTCCCAGATGTAGGTCTGAAAACTGTCACTGGCCCATCTTCCCCACCGCTTCACCAACGCGGTGTCTTGATATTGTGCCCACAGGGCACTGGCTCCTCCAAAGCGGAGCGAGTGAGTACCCAAGTCTCCGCTTGAGACTCCAAAATTTTTCGCGGCTCTTTCGATCAAGGCTTGTATGGCGGCCCTTGGGATCGGTTTGTCGTCCTGGGTACGAAAGAGCATCTCCTCTGCTTCTGATCCACCTTGATATCTTTGTGGGAAATGATGGAACAGCTGGATCATGGCCTTCACGGCACACACCTTCTCAGCAGTTTTGAAATGATTTCTCATTTGGCCTCTGTTGTAGATGTCCGTTTTGGATCCTCTTACCAAAAGGACGACCTCGTCGGCTTCTGAAATTCTTTCCAGACCAAGGGGCCTCCCATTCAACTTCAGAGTAACATCGCTACCTCTGAGCCCCCTGTTTGGATCTTGGTAACCCACATCGAGGTACTCGGATGCCCGCAGCAGAAAGAAGAAACCCAGCGCCAAAGCACCCCAAAGCAGGCTAGCTTCTTGAGTTCTTCCGTACTGAAGATGTTCTGCCAGCCATTTAAGCATGTCGGGTGTCACCGGCATGCGCCTTTCCTTGGTTCCGAATCTCCGCCTGAGCCCAGCAAGAGCGAGAGGGACCCGAGGCATATGCACCAGTGGGTCTGGGTAACCCAAGGTCAAGTGCATGGACCTCAGAGCTGAGAGTCTCAGCTTGATGGTGCCTGGTGCCTTGGATTCGTTCGTAGAGCAGTGCACTAGAAAATCTAGCACTAACTGCTCTTCTTCTTTGCTGTAAGCTTTCACGAAGCGAACGGCATCCTTGCCTCTGCGCTGGCAGAAGAGGGCCCACCACCGCCATTGGGATTGGTAATTTGCTGCCGTGGATTGGGAGTAGCGTGACAGCAACAGCGCCAACTCCGCCCGGTCGTATTCCTGCCGACCTTGGACGGTGGAGAGACGAAGTGTTTTCCCAGGCGGGTGTCGTTGCTTGGCGGCCCTCGGCCCGCCCAAGAAGGGGGTTCCAACCTCGGGCTGAAGATGTTTGCTGCTTCGCGGGAGGACAAACCTGACTTTCTTTCGAACCCCTCCAACCTTACGTGAGGTTTTGGGCTCTCCCGTGTTGCCTCCTCGGGTCTTTGGCGTCGAGCCTCTCCCTCGCCAAAGCCAGCGAGCACAACTCCACCCAGCCAGCAACGTCCCGAAGAGGATCATCATCAGGGCAAGGTCAAAGAGCGCCCCTGCCACCACGTCGAACACGAAGGGCAAGTTGTCCTCCATCTCTCGGTTGAGGGGTCCGCTTTCTCCAGAAACACGGGGCAGGCTCGCGACCAGCAACGCACCTACCGCCCCGGGCGAGAAACTCGCCTCGGGACGATGCGCAATAGCATGGTTGCGGTCCCTTTCTGCGTCATCTTTGGAGTTTTCCTTTTTCTCCTTCCGTCGCACCTTTTTGATCTTCTTCCTTCTTTCAGAATCGGGCTGTCGCCTCTTCTTCTCGTGCTCCTTCTTGGCTTCTTCCTTCAGGAGCGACTTGAACTCGGCAAGATTGGCCTGCGCACTTTCTTTGAAAGCCTGATCAAGCGCCTCTCCTGCTTCATTTGGATCCACATCATCGAGGGGCCGGTCAGACCTAGGGGCAGTCCTCGACTGCTTCAAGGAGTCCTGGCGATGCCTCGCAGCTCGCTCTCGGGCCCGGTGATCCCTTCGAGCTTGCCAGATAGGCTTCCCCGCCTCGATCTCCTGCTTGAGTCGAGCCTCTGAAACCAAAGGGACGCCTGCTCTGGGCCCCACAGGGTTCATTCTTTCGAGCCGCAGCATTTCCTCTGACAGACCCCCGCGGTATTCGGTTTCTGCCTCCGAATAGTGCTTGGCTCTATCCGCATGCTCCTGTGCCTTCCTTTCAGCTCCGACCAGGCTTTTGACCCTCAGTTCGGCCAAGTGTCCCAGTCGTTCCACTAACTCGGACTTGGCCTTTGCTGACTCTGGAGCGGCTTGGATAGCAGACTGCAAGGACTCCCAGTTGGCAGTATCGGCGTCTGCTACAGCTTTCAGTATATGGAGGTGAGCGCTGCCAAACTTGATCCTCTTTCGTCGCATGCTTGAAGGAAGGTCCTCAGCGATTTCCTCTCCCTTGGCTGGGAGCGGTTCAACCCCTTTGCTGGGGGCGGAACGCGCGCTGGAAGATGGATCCTCATTGGTCTCTTCCTTTGTTGCCGAGGGCTGCTCAGCGCCTTCACTGGGAGTTGGGTACGAAACCTCCACCCCACCATCCGCCACGGCACTTTCGACCCTCATTGCGCTCTCCGGCCCACGACTAGAGGAGGGCGCGTCCTCCTCCTCAGCCTTCATTTGCACGTCCTCTTGGCCGCTCCCGGCGGCTCTGTGAGCAACCACAACCTCCACCTCAGAGTCACTCCCTGACCAATCGCATTCAAACTCGTCCTCCTCGTCCCCGGGCGCGATACGCGCCTCGGGGCCGAGGGGTCTGACTGTACCATCTTCTGCGTCGACTTCCAAACCCCCTTGCAAGTCTTCGGGCAGATTGTCGCTGATATCGCGTGCGGTGCGATGCACCTCTTCGGTGATAGTGCTGGGCCGGAACTTTGGTTTCCAGCCCCCAGAATGGTAGCGTGAGATCTGTAGCGCCGCGGAGTTGTACCCCCTTTCAACGTCCTGTGACCCACGGGCCTCCCCTGCAGCGGGCTCCGCTCTCGCCTTTCCCAGGTCGTCCCATGGTGCGATCTTGATGATGGCTTCCCTTGGGACATTCCGGTCGCACAGCCACACATCATTCCCTGTCTTACGGAAAACACACCCGCGGGCCCGAGCCAGCCCGACATCAACGTCAATCCGGGTTTCCAGATCAAGGCGCCACTTCTCGGACTGCGTTTTGGGGTCATGGAAGTGGAGATCCCGACTCTTTCTCAACAAGCCTTTCCTTTGGATCGACGCCGTGTGTCGGCGGTACGATCCATGCACCAGCACACGCGGCAGCTCTTCGTCGGGTACCACAGCTGCGGGCCCAACGACGGCGTCGACTGTGTGGCCGGACCAGGTCGCAACCCACCACTCGCCCATCTCGTCGCGAGCGGCCACAACTCTGTCCTTCCTGTCTTTCTCCACAGCATCCCACAAGTCCCACTCAGTGTATCTCGCGCAGCTAGGGTGCGCCAGCACATCCGCCCATTTGACCCAACCTTCCTCATTCATGGGGCATTCATCAGTGCCGGCTGCGTGCCGCAGGACATAGCAAAGGGTTTTCATGGCCCTCTCATTCAAGGGTAGCTGTGCGTTCTTACTGCGAGGCTTGCCCCCAACCTGGAGGTGTGGAAGCAGCCCCGGCGGGTTCCCCTCCAGCCATCGGAAAAGAATCCTATGGGTTTCCTCCTCCCATGGAAGCTTGCAGACTCCAACCCTAGGAGCGACCTGGTGAGAAGCCCACCTCGCTGCAAGTTCAGCCAAGGATCGTGGCGCCATTTCCAAAACTCTAGCCGGATCAGCTTCTGTCTTTTCTGCTTGCCTTTGAAAGAACCCGCTGTTCCCTCGGACAAGACAGATTGCTTCTCCCGGAAGGAGCGTCCTCGCAGCGGGACCATCTGGACCTTTGCCAAGCAGGAGGAGCCAATCCTCCCGGTCGATCTTCCAGGATCCGTCATGTAGCCCGGGGAGGGGTCTTTTAGGATCCCACACCAGGGCTCTCCCTCCTGTTCCCCGCATCAAAGTTCCAGCCGGCTTAGGTTTGGTCGCTCCCAGATAAGGCATGGAAGAATCCAGTTTCAGAAGACCCTCCTCCCACTGGGTTCCCTCCCCAGGCTCAGCAAGCCATTCGGTAGCATACCCTGCGGGGAGTTCCGTACAGGGCTCATCGTCTGCCGTCACACAAGGGAAATACTCCTCTTGGTGTAAGCACGCAGTCGTGACCCACCGCTTCCACCACACCTGATCCTGCACAGACCGGCCACAGATGGCTCGGACTTTCACTTGGAGCCCTAATTTCTTCAGGTGCCTTGCTACTTCCTCGGCATTGGTCTTGTTGCGGCAGTCTACCCACACCAGGGATGCTCCCTGTGTCTCCACGACTTCGCACAGTCGGGCGACTTGCTCGTCTTTTTCTTTGCTCAAGATGGTCGCACAAATGAGGAGAGGTTCCAGGTCTGCCGCATGCGGGCGCGAAACGCGCCGCGGGCTGCCCGGGTCTGGCTCTTCTCCCCCAGGATCCGCATCCTCAAGTTTCGCCCCATGAGATAGAAGCGCTGCCTTATACAGCTCCGCCCCTTCGTCCAAGACGAGGACCCTAAGGTCGAGCGCCCCACTCAACGCAGGGTTGTGGGGGACGCACCCCTTCATCCGACTTTCAGCCAATCGGCAGGCCTGGTTTTTGTCCGCACCTGCCTGGCCTGCCCAGATCAAGGCCCTCCGTTGCCATCCCCGATCCAAGAAACCCCTCAGCTTTTATTCGGGCCCAGCTATCCTCTGTAAGCCCGCTTGGGCGAGAATCAGATCAGGCTCTTGTCTGGTGAGCGCGTCCGCAACCACGTTGTGGTACGTCCTCAGATAGGCCGTGTGGATATGGAAGCCTTCACATGCCTCGATGGCAGCCAGGAGCTGCAGCAAAAACCCAGCAAAGGGGTGTTTCGACTGCCTTGAGTTGATCCAACGGATCACCACTTGGTTGTCCCCCATATACAGCACCACTTTACCCCTCCACAGGGCATGCTGAGATGCTGCCAAAAGAACCACAGCCATGAGCTCCGTGAGAGCCACCATAAGCCGTTCCTTGGTCTCTTCTTCCGGAGTCTCAGCCTCCGGGCGCGAAACGCGCCTCGGGAGCCCTCCTCCTTCCAGGGCCTGTCTCTCCATTTCCTGAAAAAGGACCCGGTAGGGTTCTACCTCCAAGGAGTAGGCCTGCTTGTTGGTCCAATCAACAGCTCCCAATCTTTCGAGAGTAGCGTCTCCCGATGCCCACACGATCCGGTCTTTTTGCCCGGGTAGTGCCAAGAGCTCTCGGAGAGAGAGGGCTTCGGTCATGGGATGTGTAAACCTGACCCCCCACTCAATCCTATTGTCGACCAATAGTCGTTGAAGTTCGATCGCCTCCCAAAAGCGCACCCACACCCGACTCTGCTCATCTTCACTTCCTCTTGCTTGAGCAAACCCCTCAAGGTCAGCTGGCCCAAGCAACGCATTGGTCGCTGACAGGATGGGCTTGAGAGAGGGGAGGACCGAAATCCAAAACTGTTGATTTCCTCGGAGCTCCTGAACGAGCTTCAAAGGGATCCTCTTGTTACCAAAGTCGAACTCGGGTAGATGCAATAAGAAAGCCGCTTTCTCCAGCTTTGTGGGAGGGAGCATCCGAGTGTTGTTCTCAGTGTCATACACCAACCCCCAAATGAGTTTCCGCGTTTCCAGGGCCCCTTCGACCTCGTCTTTGGCGGCATTGATGGAACCGGGCCCCAGAGCTTTCTTGGTGCACTCTTCCATAACCGCCACCGAAACCCAAGGCCGGGTTCCCACCTTGGGCTCGATCAAAACAGCATCGTCCATCAAGACGAGCGATCGAAAGGCCACATCATCATTCCACTCCCCTTGAGGTGGGTGGAAGGCCGCATGCCCCAATTTAATGAGCCAGGCATAAAGCATATACTCACCCGGGGCTCCGCACCATCCAAAAGTGAGACTGTTGTAGATGACCGTGATTGTCTTTCCGGGCATCCCAAATTCACCACCAGGCAGGTCCGCGGCAAACAACCGAGTGTCAGATCCGCGAAGTGGCACCCACTTAAAGGCGTCCGACACATCTTTCTTGGACAAGAGAATGGGGACCCCAGGGAAGCGGCATTGCCACCAGACAATGAGACGAGCGACCTCCTCATGCTTGGGTTGGAGAGCGGGTGGATGTCGGCCTTTGTCGCAATAGGCATTCACCGGTTTTGCATCCCAGATGACCCTACCTTTGGATGAGACCGTTCTGTCCGGTAGCATCTTAGGGACCCTAGCCATAGCCACCGACACCACACCTTCGAGAGCTGAAGTGCCTTCGTCAAAGCACAGTAAAACCCTTCCTTTGCTGGCATCTTTCCACAGTTGCTGGGCCGCTTCTTCCAAATGTTCCCGCAAGCTCGGATGGGGGCCACATTGGACGCGCCCCCCGGACCCCCCCTCGTACTTAGCTGAAACGCCCCAGATGGCGTTCTCCCGGGCTTTGGCCAGAAGCTCATCTTCAACCAACCCTTCAAAGAAATCAGAGTGGACCCCTTCAAAGTGATCGCCATGGAGCTCGATCCAGGTTCTCCTGATCCCCCGGTTGGCTTCCTCCCAACCACCTGCTTCCTGTAACACTTTGGTCCCCATTTCAGCGCCCCGGATGAAGGTTTGCTTACTGTAGTTGTTTTCAGAGATAAATCCCAAATACTCTTTGCAGGCTTTTTCCAACCCAGCGTGCAGCTTGCTCGCCAAGGGGCCCCTCAGTGTCGGCCCTTTGGTTCCTTGGAGCCACGGGTTAGTGTATCCGGGCGAGAAACTCGCCGCGGATCCACCAACCCGAACATGGGGATTGGAAGAAACTGCTCCCCCCCCCCAGCCCGACCAACCGGCCCCTGGCTGTGAAGCCGGTCTAAGACAACATCGGAGATGATGTCGGCAAGATGTGGCGAATACATGGCACTGAGATGGGTGGCTGAGCCTTCGACGGGGTCATGGGGGTGCTCACGAGGACAAACCAAGTTCAGCGCCCGCTGCATGGAGGCATCAGTGGTTCGGATCAGAGTGGGTTTGAGATGGAGGCCACCCGCAGGGGAAGACAGGCCAGTTTGGCATTGGTCCAAGCGGCTACGAAGCCATCTGGGATCGGCGAGATGGCGCACAGCCACAGGTTCCTTCCATGCCAAGGAAGTCAGGGGGTTTTCCAGGTGAGCATCGCGTTCATCTTGGACTTGAAGGTCGGCCAGTTCAAGGGTGTACTTCAAGTGTACCCGACCTTCTTTCAGACGAGGGCCCATATCGCAGTTGCGAAGGATGGCCAGGCGAATCCAGGCGCAGAATGGGGAGCAAGGAAAAGAACCCCACAAATGCTTGGGTTTTAAACGTTTCAACAGGGCTTTGCCCAAGTCCTTGGCCCTGCGGAAGTCCTGCCCATGGTCCAAGCCAAGATGCAGAGCCAGCCCACCTTTCTTGAGAACGGCCTTAGAGGCCCGGGCAGTGCCCGCATAAACTTCAAGGAAATCCAGACCTCGTTGTAAGGCTTGGTCAAAGATGGATTTTTGGTCACCAAGCCAATCCCGGAGATCTTGGTCTGTCCAGTGGGTATCATCCAGCTCATGAGTTTCGAGAGGGCCCTGCACCCAAGCGCCGATCCGGTCCGAGGCATCTGGACGCAAATGTAGGCCCAAAACGGATGGAGGGCGGTTCCCCGATCGTCGTGGGACTTCTTCCGGCTCGACGCAACGAGGACACAGCAGGTAGTCCCGGGCGCGAACCGTCGCCTCGGAACCCTGCGCAGCTTCAAGGTGACACTCCCAGCCTGCCGCGACAACCTCCCGTATGACAGGCGGTTGTCGGGTACATTCCTTTGGAACCAAAAGGCGCATGTGCCCCTGATGCACCAAAAGATGGAGCTGTTGGTGTTCGCTCCCAGAGGACAAAGCTCCGACGATCACCTCCGTGGACAAATCTCCATCAGTGGCCATTCGGACCACGTGGAGGGTATATTCAAGCAATGATGCGGCTGGGAAGGACGCCAAAGTTCGGTAGTCTTTGTCATGTGACCAATGCAGAAGGTCATGGACAAAAACCCTGAGGTCAGCCTCCGATCGAGGCATTGACATGGGACACTCACCCAAATGCCGACTTGCTTCCATTGCTTGCCCAACAAGTTCGGCTCTCATCTTATTGGTATGGGCTTGGACCTCTGGTAACGTTGGAATTCGTCCACGTTTCTTATGGAGGTACCCGGCCGCACAGTGCAGTAGGAGACATTGACGGGATTCAGGGCTGTCTTCTGGCAAGGGGCTGGTGAGCAAATTGCAAATCCAATCTCCCTCAGGTTGGAGTTGGTCCCCAAAGTCGTAAACGTCCCAACGGCCACCATCCCATTGAAGTGAGCCAGTCCCTATGCCATCTTGCCAAGTGAAGGAGGATAGTTTGCCAACATTGGGGGAATAACCAGCCCTTTGTGAAGTTGCTCCTTGAAGTGCCTCATCAGCCGCGGTCGACAGGGCGGGGCTTCCTTCAGCTCTGGCTCTCTCCAAGGCTGAGCGCACATCGTCGAGCGTGAGATCCTTTGTGGGTTCTCTCTCCTTTTTCAATAGCAGATGGTTCTTCAAAAAAGTTTGTAAATTCTCCCCATACCCAGCAGTCAAATTCAAACCATCCACCTCTTTCATGAGGGCCATCCGGCCTACTGCTTCATCATTCTGAGGCGATACAGTGGCCTCCCGTGTGGCCTTCGCCACGTCGGAGTCCTGGAAGAATTCAAAGTCTGGCCCTTTCAAAAGCTCGGCCATGTCCTCTTCTTGGTCCGTGGGAAAAATTCCACTGAACTCTTCAGGAGGGGCAGCCGGATCGGTTTCGATCCAATCCAGCTCCGATCGTTTTGTTGGAGCTTGCTCTTCCATAGATTTTCCCACCTTCGAGTTCGTGGCCGCTTCAGCCGGGTCGCTTTCCCCCGTCTTTTTGAGCTTTTTGCCCTCTTCGACCATCTCCTGCATTTTCGTGGCTTGATTTTTGCGGATGGCCTCCATCCTTTCCACAACCTGGTTCTCCGTGATCTTGGCCTGACTTTTCAATCCCCCTCTTCGCAAGATTTGTAGTTGAACTGACCAGTCAAGGGACTCCCACTTGGGCCCTGGGCCATGAGAATGTGGGCAAGAGTTGGGTTTCAGACAGTTCCGGTGACTGATGTGATCCCAACAAATGTACTTGGCCCCTTTCTTGTCCTTGGGTCGGTGGTCAAGAGCCCTCGCTGCTTCCTTGTTGCTCAAGGGCGGTCCCATTAAGGGTTTCAGTTGCTGCCCATCTGGGGTTTTGCCGGTTTTGGGAGCCGGGCGCGATTCCGACGCCTCGGTTCCCTCACCCGCTTTGCCCCCGTGCAGTCCCGGATTGGGAGATCTCTTCAAGGCCACTTGCCAGCATGCCCGGGACAGTAGCCTATTGTGACGGGGTACCACATCGGTCTGAAAGTATTCCAAAGTATCTTCCAGAAAAAAGGTTCTGGGCAGCCGCAGCCATGGCTCCCCATCATCCCCCGGCGCTGTCACAAAGAACCGGATGCGCTCAAAACTTGGGGCTTCTTCTCTCATTGCCCGGCGCAAATCCCGATCGAGCTCTCTGAGTTCCTCCACGTATCTGGCCCAGAGCTCTTCCCATACGCTAATGATAGCGTGGGCTGGCCACATATAAGCATGTTCTTCTCCCAACTTCAACAGATACGTGGCAGCTTGTTCGAATGAGGAGTAGTGCTCTGTACCATACACACATGAAATCGCCCAAGCCTCCCTCAATGCGTTCCGATACCAAGCATTCAAAGTCATGGGGGGCTTAGGCCTTTTCTCGAGTTTCATGTCTGAGCAACCCGCCCAATTGTCGAACTCTTCTTCGGAGGTCAGTGGGAAGTCTGCAGCGGAGATGCAATAGTCGGGAATCGCTTTGGTGTCTTTACCCCCAAGGCTCATCGAAGCCAAACCATAGGCCAGCCTGTTGTTGATGTTGACTGGAAATTGCATGGCCCTCAACTGTGGCCTCCCTTGAGTTGAAGTTGCCCTCAAAGAATGAAAGAGCTCCTTCCCAACCGTAGCTGTCCCCAACGAAACGGTCAGAGCATCACACCCTCGGACCAAAAACACCAGTCTTTCCTCAACCTTGCCGATGGCGGCCAACTTTCCTTTATCATGACTGGCGGCTTCATCCTTGGAAGTGACCGCCTTGGCAATGGCTTGAAGAGCCTTTGTTGTTTCGTCCACCGGTGGCGGCTCCCCGTCAGTGTAAGCACCTGCATGTCGCGGCCTGGTGGCCGCTGCAAACGCAGTGTAGCCCCGGCCGGACCCTTTTTCTCCTTCGGCCCTCATTCCCAGTGGCACACTCTCAGACCCTTTGGGGCGGTACAAGGAGAACACATTGGGTTTGCTTGAAGCTGAGGGTGGGGCTGCCGGTGTTGGCAAGACCTCAACTGCCCTGAGTTCTTCAGACGCGGAAGGTTCAGACTTACCTCTACGCCCTCTTCCCAAACCCAAAACAGGGTCTTCATCGTCCTCTCTGGTCCATTCGGGGTAGGGACAGTCCTCAGTCACCAACCGGACAATGGCTCGCCTTGCCAAGTCAGGATAATCCCGGGGAAGCCTAGCCACATAGGCTGATGCCTGTTCTTTCAGGTTTTCCCATGTTTCTCTTGGCCCTGCATCGCCCTCCGCACTTCCCTTAAGGGCTTGCAACTCCTCTTCTCCGTCGAGGACGTGCCTGAGGAATTTCCCCAAGGTTGTGGCTGGATTTCCGGAGTTGGCTTTGGGTTTGGGTGTTTCCGTACTTGCGGCTCCGGGCGTGAAACACGCCGCGGTGCCGTCTTCCTCAATTGCCACCGTCGGTGCAGAAGATCCTCGCGAGGGATCACCCAGAGTGGGCGCTTTGGGTTTGGCTGGAAGCTTCACCCGCTCGTCTTTCGCCCCGTGAAGCTTGCAAAGTCTCAGATGGCCTTTGGTTTGCTTCACCTCCCTGTCACACCCTTCGAAAACGCAGGTGCGTTTAGCTGCCTGTCCCTCATAGAGTGCCCTATGATGATTGCAGCAGGCAAAGTAGAGGTTCCCATCTTCATGTTTGAGGTCCTCCGCACTGCTGACTTCCGCATCGGATGGCAACAGTTTAACCTTGTCGCCTCGGGCAGCATCCTTGCAGGGTGTAAGCGACAGGGGTGTAGTTTTGCCTTGTACCAGAAACGCAACTGACTCCGCCTGACAGCAGGTTCCATCGTCTGGCTCCGACTCTGTTTCGGAATTCTCATGCCGGGGTGTGGAGCTGCCGCTACTAGGCGGGATTCTTCCCCTGGGCTTTCTCTTTTTGCCACAACAACAGTGGAAGCACACTTCCTCACGGCTTTCCAGAAACCGCCACAGAGACCCAGGCTGGAGTACCCGCACAGCCAAGCGGCGGTGGCACACCTCGCCAAGGGCCCTCTTCCCGCTGCATCCTGCAGGTCGTAGTCGGTGTTCCGGGGCACCACGGCAGCAGCGACTGCATGGAGACAGTCATCGTCCGGTTGGCCGCAAGGTACTTGTGCGCACAAATGGACCTTGCACTCCATACCCTCCAGCTGGTTCCGGTAGTATCTGTGGGAGGAAGCGTGAACAGTATCGCACTCAGCTTTAAAGCCATGCCTGTTCGTTCTCCCCCTCAAGGTGCCATGGCGCAGCCTTGCGATTGCAGTCCCATCAGTCACCAGGAGATCGAAGGGTTCTCGACCGTCCCCCCGTCCACGCACCTCCTGCTGGACAAAGGCTGACGACCACTCTTCTCGGCCTCTGGGGCCATACCATTTAGGTCTGAAGACGCGGACACCATGAAGTTGGGCGATTTCATACCACTCACCCCTTCCTCGCACATATCTCCAAAGGGCCAAAGCATGCCGATAGCCGGGTATCAAAACCCAGTTGCAAGTCCATATCAATAACTGCAACAGGAAGATTGCCACCATGGCGGTAGCCAACCAATAAGACCATCTGGCTGCTAGTCCGATGGATGCACAAAGTGTTCCGCAGTACTCCAAACTGGTATGGGCGGCGTCGGAAATCATTCTGAGGCTGAGGCGGACCAACCACGAGAAGTTCCACGGCCGCCATTTTTGTTGGGTCTCCGGGCCCGGGCGCGAAGGCGCGCCTCGGGCCCTGCCCTCATTTTCATCTGCCCTCTCACAGGTTTCCCCTGCCGGGCATGTACCGTTCTCCCCTAAGAAGGGTGAACTCAAACCTCCAATCCCCCAGGATTCGGAGGCCCGTAGCAGAGGGTCACAAAGGAGCAGGAGAGAAAGGAGGACGCGGTGAACCACCACCATACCGATCCCAACCCCTGGCTATCCTAAAAACCCTTGAGCCTAAGTGCAACCAACAGCGACCTAAGAAAACCCCGGAATGTCAATGCCTCCATGTATGGCGGTGCAAAGGGGAAGGTGGAGGGATGCGAAATTTCAGTCCCAATGCTGAGCCACCACTTGCGTGCATCAGCATTCAATACATGAGTTCATGGTCATCAAGACATGTTCAATGAAGAATCTATGAAGACATGCATGCAAACATCCAAGGAACATGTGGATTAATGCAAGGGGCATGTCGTGAACATGCGGAGTGTTGACGACTACACTTAGTCTTTCGAGCAAGCACAGGTAAAGTATGTTGATTGATGAACAGCACTCAAATGCATGATTGATGAACAACACTCAAGTGCATGCACAGGTCAGCTGACTTTTTCACATGGGGTCTTCGAGATCGCAACGGTGCAACCCCCCCTCTTCACGACACATCCGTCAGATCTTTGAAGTCAAGTCTCTGACAACATCAGGTAGGTCAACATCGACCTTGAGAGAGGGGTTGAAGGCATCACACTTGCCACGCGACGGATCATCAGCCACATTGGCCTGAGAACTGACCCTCTCATACCAAACACAGGTTCCTGTGGAGAACTCCCATTCAAGGATTTCTTGGATGATTGCACCAGCCATGTCAAAGCTGCCGGTTCCAGATACCAGCCTAGACAAAACAGCATCATTGTCTAAGAATACCACTATGCGGTCGTTTGGAAAGAGGAATGTCGCATCGAGCAAAAACTTCACCCCCACCATGACCGCCAAGGCCTCAAGCTCAAATATAAGCGTCTTCTTGTTGCACGGGTTGAGACATTCAACCAACTTTACTGGCATCTTTTCAGAGAAGAAGGAAAGAAGCTTACCATTACAGTCATAAAGGGCGCCCCCTAAGCCTCCTTCACCACGTTTCAGGAAGGCGTCGGTGTACACATGAAAAACTCGAGCTGGCTCTGAACGGACACGGCGAGGACCTCCTGTAATGACCCTGTCCCGCAGAAAAAGCAAGCTACCCCTCACATCCTGATCAATGGCCATAAAGGGACCACGTGCTCAAGTCTCCCAAGGCGCTTCATGTGGATGCCCGCCAAGCGGCCAAAGATCTGAGCTTCTGCAAAGACGATGCGGCCACAGAGGACTCGAACTTCAGACAGGGAGGCAACACCCTTGGAGAGGACGTCATCGATCATCGACACAATGTCTTTGACTCTGCTCTCAACATTGGAAACAGTGATGGCGCCCATTCGTGTTTCGCTGAGGTCTATCTGGACACCCAGAACCCGTGAGATCCCCCCAAAGCATGCTTCCTTTTCGTTGGAAGTTTCCCAGCCAAGCAGCAAGAAGAGCAACTGCTGTGCCATCTCAACGTGTCTGGATTCATGGACTTCTGCGACCAAAAAGTAGTCGTCAAAGTAAACCGTCCAATGCAAGTTGAATAGTACCACTCCTATGCGCCAAATCGCATACGATACCCTACAGAATCCCATGACAGCAGCTCGGGCGCCAAAAGGAAGTACAAGGGTTTGGAAAGCTTGTGGCGCCTTGGCAGAGGGTGAGTACACACATATACCGGAGTCATGCAAGGCTTCCTTTGACAGTGGCAGGTCCTTGTACGCTTTCTGTAAGTCAATTGCTTTGCACAACAACTGTTCGCCTGGGCGAAGCCTCATACGGCGCACAAGTGTCGAGCAGATCTGGTCTACTCCCATGGGGAGAATCGTCTCATCACAGGAGTTTGTGACATTCACCAACGACTCTGAGAAATCATCGATGGGCCTAAACTTCTGAATTTTAGTGCCATCAGCCAGCGTAGACGACTGTTGCACCCCAAATCTGCGCGTCAAAACTGCTCCACTTGGAAGGTCATCCAGGGTATATGGCCCAGACATCCATCCCTTCTTGCACTCCTCAAGCGTCGAGGCGTAGATCTCTTCACGCATAGGGTTGTCCCCCTCACGGCGGACATTTGACCAAGTTGCCGCTCTTGCCATGTCTGCCATGTCTCTGACCTGGCCGGGCTCAAGTGTTGCATGCAAAGGTTTGCAAGGGAATATCCCACCCGACGGCATGGGCCCCATCAAGTTGAAGCCATTGGCTATGTCAGTGCACAAAGACAGGTCAGGCGACCCTGACTCCTTCACCATTTCAGCAAATAACTTCAAGTTCTTGGATTTCAGGATTTTCTTGGCATGGTCAGGCGAGTTTTCTTTGCCGTCCTCCCCGGTAGACTTCAAGTGCATGGCTCTCATGGACCACTTTCGCATGGCAGCCGTCCTTTCTTGAGCTAACTCACTTGTGGACAAAGTTTTCATCCTTTCAAAAGAGCTAGACATTACTTCATGGACACCATCAAGAAAATGACCTGGGTGAGATAGATCGGCAGCTCTGCGCGCAAACTCCTCTGGAGACCAGGGGATGCCATACTGTACCGTCCATAAACGTTCATCTTGTGGCCCCGCATCTTCCCCTTGTAAAATTGGGGCATGAATCTGCTTGGAACGTGCTGGAAGAACCAAAAGAACAGGGAATGCAGTGCATTGGGGAGGCAGCACAATGGCAACGTCCAACTGCAAGGGCAAGGATTTGATGAAGGTTTCAGGGCCTGTCAATTTGACCACAGCGGCATCCTCTTTCATCAATGGGCGCAGCTTCTTGCCTCTAGGTTGCACTCCTAGGGAGGCTTTGCTTCGCAAATGTAAAGGCGCGGAAACATCCTGTTGTAGATCCAGCGGCATTCCCAAGGCACCATGTTCAAGAAGGGTGGAATGCAGGCAAGCTGCCCACTGGCGGCAAAGCTGATGAGGGTACTCAACCTCCGCGCCTGCTAACAAAGGGGACGCCCCGCCCCGCGGCATCAAACGCGACAAGCGGCAACCAAGCGCGCCACCGGACCCAGCCCAGTGCTGTAATAGCCACGCCTGTGAAAGAGATGTGTGCGGAAAAGTTGTGGTTGTGTGCGAAAGAGATGCGTGAAAGAGATGTGTGTGGAAGAGTTGTGGTAAAAGAGTTGCCTGTGACAAGGTTGTGGTGTGAGAGGGTTGTTTGTGACAATCTTTTGTGTGAAAGAATAGTGTGTGACAAAGTTGTGTGGGAACGAGTTGTGTGTGGCAACGTTGTACGTGAAAGAGTGGTTGTGGTGTGTGTGACAGAGTTGTGTGTGGAAGTTGTGTGTGTGTGTAAAAATGTTGTGTGTGAAAGAGTTGTATGTGACAGAGTTGTTTGAAAGAGATGTGGGCAGAAGAGTTTTGTGTGAAAGTGTTGTTTGTGTCTAAAAGAGTTGTGTGTGACAATATTGTGTGTGAAGGAGTTTGTGTGTGAATGCCTGTGTGTGAAAGAGTGGTGTGTGGCAAAGTTGTGTGAAAGTGCTGTGTGTTCAAGTTTGCGTGTTCCAGTTTGTGTGTTCCAGCTTGTGTGTGAGAGAGTTGTGTGAAAGTGTTGTGCGTGAAAGAGATGTGGGCAAAAGAAGTTTGTGTGAAAGAGTTGTGTGTGAAGAGTTGTGTGTGTGTGTGTGACAAAGTTGTGTGTTAGAGAATTGTGTGTGAAGGAGCTGTGTGTGAACGAGTTGTGTGTGCGAAGGGTTGTGTGTGACAAAGTTGTGTTAGAGAGTGCGTGCGTGTGTGTGAACGAGTTGGTGTGAATCTGTTGTGTGTGAAACAATTGTGTGTGAAGGAGTTGCGTGCAAAGATTTGTGTGTGAAAGGGTTGTGTGTGACAAAGTGGTGTGTGTTTGTGTGTGTGTGAAAGAGTTGTGCGTGAAAGAGTTGTGTGAGTGAAGAAAGTTGTGGCGCTACCTGGCCCAGCCCAGTGCCGCGAGTGCCACACAAAAGTATCATCAGTGTCACCAAGTGCCAGCCAAGCAAAGTGAGCATCAATGCCACCAAATGCCACACCGTCCACACATAAGCGACGTCGATTGTCACCAAGTGCCGCGCCTGTTGCACAAAATGAGCATGGATGTGGCCAAATTCCACGCCTGCTACGCAAAAAGCAGCGGCATCACGGCGGACTACGGGCGACCAAGTGCGCCACAAGAGCCAGCCCAGTGCCATAATTGCCAGGCAAAAGCAATGTCGATGTCAGGAAGTGCCACGCCTGCCACACAAAGGCAGCGTCGATGTCACCAAGTGCCACGCTGTGTGTGAGAGAGTTGCGTGTGACAAAGTTGTTTGTGACAAAGTTGTGTGTAGGTCGGACATGGTTGGCGACCGCGTGCTTGGCGGCAGCAGAGCAGCGCGGCCAAAGTCAGGGTCATAGCCGACACAAACGGCTGTTGAGCAGGCTGTATTGCACTCACCTCAAAGGTGGCCAAGGGAGTTTGCCCTTGACCACCGTCCATGACTAATTTACAAACTGCTGACAAGCATTAACTGCGTGGATGCTTCAAGCGGTTGCAGTAGAGCCTTGGGCTCCAGGAATGCTAGAAGGCTCCAAAGTACTTCTGCCAAGCTTGTGCTGGCAGGGCTTGATCAACTCAAGCAAAAAGAAAGGACGGGAAAAACTAAGACAGCGCGGCCCCTCAGGCTCAGGTCTCGCTCGGCAAGGTCGCCATAGGTTGCACACATTGAATGCAATGAACAGTGCTGCCATGAATCCGATACATTTGGATATCAGCTGCAAACTGATGTGATCAAGGATCCGTCGTTGATCCGGGAAAGGAAAGGTCCAGGAGTCCAAGCCCCAAGCATGCGCCTTTCGAAGCAGGCAAAGGAAACCCAGCACAACTAAGTTTGTCAACATCTCATCAGTCAACGGCAAAGTTTTGCAGAGCAGAGCAAGAGCCAAATTCATCACTTTCCACTTGGGTGGCCCTCACCAAGCGGGCGGGCATAACCAGAAAATTTCCTGGCAACTGGATGGCTGGATCCTGCGCCAAAGAAGAAAGAAAAGGCGCCTCCAAGCCCCAAGGTGACGAGGCCTTTCATGAACTTCTCTTCGGCAATCATCTCTGTGCACGAGGGAATGCAATCATCCAGTATGATGACCAAGCCCTTAGAATTCAGGTGGTCGACGAGCGGGGCAATGACGGAAACATCTGGGTAGCAATGACCGAAGGTTCGCCAAAGTCAGCACCCTGAGGGATGCAACAAAGCCGAACCGAACACACCCTGGCGGTTTGGTGTGAAACAGACCTGTGTTTCACAGGATTTGGGGCCGAGACCTGACAAGAGTTCTGTGTCGAATTCTGCGAAGAGTTGTGACAAGTTCTGTGAAGTTTCTGCCAAGTTTGTGGGGGATAGGCCAACGTTTTGTAAATGGCTCCCAGTATTTGGGTCTTCCCATTGAACATGAAATAGACATGAAATAGACATGAAATAGACATGAAATCGGAAGGCAATTCTCTGAAAACCTAGCGTAACCGACTCAATCGACGAAGCATGACGAAGCAGTAGGCTTAGCTCTGCACAGTGGTGGAGAAGGCACGAAGCAGCTCGATATCACAGTAGTCGGTTACTGCCAGTCACTGATAGTTGCTGGGTACGGTTGGGATGACCATTGACCATGGATGATGATGATTAGAATGGTTTGACCTCTATGATACAGCCATTACCATACTATAGGGATCTATAGGGCCATTTGCCAGAAATCAGTGAGGCAAGCACCATAAAGCAAACGCAAATCTACTGAAAAATAAACACACACAAGAGCCTGATTGCTGTACCATGGCACTTTGGCAAAGTCCTTGATCTACCAGTGCCAGTACTGCCCTGCAGCGCCTGTAGTCAACACTGAAGGCTTGCCCTAAGCTACCAGAAACGCGTTTGTGTCGGAGTGGTGATTCGCTTTTTTTAGCTTGCACGGGGTCACGAAGGTTACGAAGATGAAGACGACCAAATACGACCAGAAGAAGCGTCCGAACAGTCTGAACAGGTCGAACACTTCGAACAGGTCCAACAGTTGCCTAGGAGAACATGGAGAATTGCTGAAGCTGAAGCGCACAAAATGGCATAGAAGTTGGACGTTGAGAAATGTCGAGGCATTACAACTTCCACAAGTTTCATACTTTGACCAAATATTTCTTGGGCTTCTTGTGTCTTCAACTACACAACACTTGGACTTTAAGAATGAACTTCGAGAATCTTCAACCATCTTCAACCAAGCTTCTCAAATTCTCAAGATAAACCTGTCTGGGTCTTCGAGTCTTCAACAAGCTGAAGACGCAAAAGCTCCTGGGATCTCCTGGGATCTCCTGGGATCTCCTGAGCCTCTGTTTACCTTGCAAGCATTTGCAAGCATGGAATTGCTGCAGGAATTGTTGCATGCGCAGATACGCGCATGCCAAGAGTGAGATCACGTCACAGTCACGTCACAGGAATTCCTCCTACCACACCGATGTCATCCGATGTCATCCGGTGTCATCTGATGTCGTTCTTTGAATATTCTAAGAATTCAATTCTGACAATTCCATTTGACTTCAGTACTTCATGGATTTCTTCATGGAATACTTCATGTCCATTTTCTTCGCGTCTGCTATGTACTGAACATTTAGAATTCCTGCTTTGGTCTCACAGATAGCTTCACATGCAAATCGCTAAAGAAGTCAAGCATAGTTTTGAGGTGTTTTCAGGCTTCAAGTATTTTCAAAAATCTTCAAATGCATGTGAGAAATTCATGGTTCCGATTGGTTCCACCATGTTCCACCTTACACTCACGTCATGCGAAGAGCACCTTCTCGTGTGTGTGTGTGTGTGGCACGGTGTTTCCTCATGTCTCACAGCCGTATGACTAAAGTTGCGTTTGGGTTTAATATGGTTTGATGATGTTGAATAAACCTACATTTCGAAAGGGAGAAACAGTAGAGCAATGCACCTTCCACAAGGTTAGTCGCCCGAAAATGCACATGTTTAATTAGCGTCAGTATTTTTTCCGGATGGGGACGGGTTCTCCTGTTTCTCCTCCTATATATCTTGTGGGTCTGCGGGTTGCGCCGTGTTCGCGTCAACGAGGTGTCGTTCTTGCTACATCCGCAACCAACCGAAAGTCGGCGCCGCCAACAGAAAGATCATGTAAGGATCATGGGGGTCACGAA
This sequence comes from Symbiodinium sp. clade C Y103, assembly GCA_003297045.1. NCBI lineage: Eukaryota > Dinophyceae > Suessiales > Symbiodiniaceae > Cladocopium > Cladocopium sp. clade C. The sequence goes on along the minus strand of BGPT01003549.1, from coordinate 15,521 downwards.
GAATTGTTTTTGGCTGTGAAACGCCATGTAACAGAAACTCCCAAAAACAGCAGGACTGTTCGATCCTTTTNTTGGCTGTGAAACGCCATGTAACAGAAACTCCCAAAAACAGCAGGACTGTTCGATCCTTTTTACCATGTTTTGCTAGTCATGTTTGTAGCCCAAGAAAAATAAATGCACATCTTGTGTGGCGCAGCACTTGGAAAAAGGTGAGGCGGCAAGCGCAGCGCTTTAGAGACGCGTCTTGTTGCTCACCAGTGTCACCCTGGAGTTCTTAGCGTGTTTTGAAATGTTTAGGGACGGTGCTACAGGTGTACCTTGGTTGCTGTTCGTTTCGTGTCGCCCACCCTGCGCACACCGCTCTTTTAAACTAAAAACAAGAACCGATTTCAATGTTTTCCCCTTATCAACTTATCTTCCCCCTTCAAAAAAGTATTTCATGTACTGACACACGTCTTTGCCAACGCAAAGTTGTACAGCCAATTAAACTACATGTTATGCAGCTTATTATGTCAGCTCGGCAGCTTAGATCTACAGTCAGTTACTAGGCTAAAGTTCGGGGTCTGCAAGAACCATAGAAGTTGCAGAACTTCTTCAGCGCGGTTGTGCTTTGCAGCTTCTCTCGCAATTGAGAGCCTGAGAGACACCTGATGCAATCGATTCAATACAGAAATTGTTCTACAAGTTCCGGCAGATATCTCTCGGATGGAGGCTATGGTTGAGTGCATCCGCCCAAACTCAAGCATTGTTGATTGCATAATATTGTATACTTGTAGAGGTTTTCGTTGAGGACTTGTGTCTATTGTTTCCTGATGTTTCCTGATGTTTCCTTTCAAATGTGTTGAGGACTTGTGTTTGTGGAACTTGTGGAGCGTTGCGACAACTGGACGTCGGACTACAAATAAGCGGCAAACATTGCACGGTTCTACAACTAGTTAGAATTACAACTATAGTTGATACTATTACAATCCAACATGGTACAACATGTTACGCACAACTACAAAGTTCTGGAAACTTACCCAATGTGAAGTACCCGCCAGGCAAAAGAAACAAATCAGTCCAGAAATGTTCAACCAACCAAGTTTCCATACAAGCGCTTTGAAACTTCAAAACCCACAAAACAACATACCCAAGGCGAGGTAACAAATTAGTACTACCAGCTAGTACATTGGCAAATAGAACTACATTGAAGCGCAATTCAAAAGTAAATGAAAACTGATTTAGGCAGATGGTGTCNCTACCAGCTAGTACATTGGCAAATAGAACTACATTGAAGCGCAATTCAAAAGTAAATGAAAACTGATTTAGGCAGATGGTGTCCGAATAAAAGAACCACCAAACCAGAAATCTCGCATAACATGTTGCGAGTCAAAGATTTTGTTGGTCTGCGAAACTCAGGGTTTCATGTGCAATCCAAGCGACCCAAGCAGCGCTGAGTCTTCGCTCGCTTCTTGTGCTGGGCTGAGAGCAACAGCTTGGCTTTAAGAAGGTTTACCCAGTAACTGCTGCCACGTGTCAACCCTTTCAGAACCTTCTGGTTGTGAGACTTTGCCGAAAAAATCACGATTGACCCTTGCCNAAGAAGGTTTACCCAGTAACTGCTGCCACGTGTCAACCCTTTCAGAACCTTCTGGTTGTGAGACTTTGCCGAAAAAATCACGATTGACCCTTGCCGAGCGGTTCTAAACCCAACCGCACGCGGCACTGCAATGCTCCGTTGAAACACTCTGCAGATCAGTCCAGACTGCATCCGATGATTGGCCGCACTGACCAGAGAAAGTCCAATCTTTGCATGGACTTTAGCTGGGCTTGTCCGTATTTTTATTTGAGGCAAAGGAGCGAGATCCAGCACGGCTAAGTCGAGGTCCAACAACTCTTGGCCGTGCAAAGCACAAAAGTGCGTCTCTGGCGAGCATGCACGGCNGAGCGAGATCCAGCACGGCTAAGTCGAGGTCCAACAACTCTTGGCCGTGCAAAGCACAAAAGTGCGTCTCTGGCGAGCATGCACGGCACAACACATTTGCTGCACAAGGGGCCGCAAGCTTGGAACACCTCGAAGTTTCAGGTTCTGATTGAACTGATGACCGAATCAAGCACATGGCAACAAGTTGGGCAACAAATCTGTTCCACCGTTTTTCCGAGATTTAGAAGGTGCTTTCATGGCAAAATTCCCTACACCCCGACAAATTTCAACTTTAACATCACCTTGGTCTGACTCAAGTAGTCAAATCTGTTTGCATTTACACGCCCTTAGAAGGCTTCTGAACGGCAATTCTCAGCATTCAATCTTCCAATGTTCCAATGGTCACCAAAAGTATCCATGATGGCCATGTCGGCTATGTCAAGGTCGGACATGGCTAAGCTTTTGCATGAGGTGGCCTTGCCTGTTCGAAGGCCCCCTGATGGCACAACAGGCTGGCCACAATCCCGTTGTCGGAAACTTTGGATACGCATCTCATGATAGAACATCTCTTGATAGGACTGTGACTTTCGATGCCACCGGCTTAGAATTGCTTCGAGCTTGATTTTTTTGCACAGATGCCGGTGGTACCGGTGCTTCAAGATCGTGTCAGGTTTTTCAATGGTCTTTCTGTCAGGTTTTGAAAAAAACTGAGAAACGAACTCCGTCTGAACTCCGTCGGATCTCCGTCGGATCTCCGTTGTTCTGTCGGATCGGCTTCGCGCTTCGCCTCGGATTTGGAGCAGCGGCCTGTGGCCCCCGCCACACCAGCGCCGGAAGCGGTGCCATGCTTCGGCGCTTCATCTTTGGTCCGTCTGCACCGTAGGTCATGTACAGGTTTTGTCGCACAACAGGGAACAAGTAGAAGTAAGATTAGTCGAATTTTCTGTAAGATATGGAAGACTTACTGCAAGATTGTTTAAGTCATTGTCTAACCTTTGGTTTTAGCTTTTGGTCTACTTTGTTTTTGGGAGCTATTTTGAAATGTCTTGCGGACGGGGTGCATTGGGTGCAGAGTAGCGTAGCGGAAAACAAGTGCTTATGCACTTGAAGTTACAATATGTTCCTGTCTCAAGTCATGATCTCTTCTTCGAGAAGTTTAAGAGTGGAAGCCCGTGAAACATTCAACGTTTGAACATGTGTCAAAGATACTTTACATCTGGTTCTTGGTATTAGACATTGGCTTGGACAATCAAGCTGTGCAAAAAGACAGTTACTTTGGGCGAGGGAGGAAAATCAAGAACCTGTGGGAAGCTACTAGCAAAGAGGTTGGTTGAATTTCTGATTTGAAGGCTGACACTGTGAGCGTTCTGCCGTCAGCAAGTTTATTCAGGGCGTGAGGGAATCAAAGCCGAGTCAATTAATCCACACAGTCGGCAGAATATTTGGAGTGTGCGATCAAGCTTATCTCACGTGTAGGCCGTGCTCTTATTCTGCGGCTGTTCCAAACCAGATTGCCGCACAAGTGTGACCATGTCAGAACTTCTTCGAGCGAGCTGGCAGCCTACCTCACCACAAATTGTGATCCTTGATATTGCGGCCTTTCGCATTCCAGCTTGTTGACTCCAGATTCGTGACAGCCACTTGGTCATGTTGCTTTCATCATCGTCATCTCTGTCACATCATTTGCATCTTCTGTGATGTCCTTCCACAAACCGCAGTACATCCGGCTGCCGCCATTCTCGATGAATACCAGGCCCTAGTTCACGCTAAGTCAAAGCTTGAGTGAACTCTTGCTTTTCTTTTTAGGACAGTCACTGGAAGGTGAATAGCATGAACAATTGCATGGCATTGTTATCAGGTCCGATGTGGAAGACTACTGGCAAGATGGTGATTGGGGCAGCCTTCTATTGCCGGTGTTTGACCATGATTCTGTTTTTGGGCCATGTGTGGCGTGGGGTGAACTCTGCACAACCTCAGATGAACGGCAGGCAAATTCAATGTATCATTTTCCACGAGCCTCAAGAGCGGCTTTAGTGTAACCAGCATCAAGCGNGTGGGACTATCCTTTGGCAACCCTACGGTTTTTCTGGATTTCAACCTGCATTTTGGATCCTGCAAGCCTTTGGCAGAAAACATTTGGCCAAAGGAGAAGTAAACCGCATCACAGCATCACCTCTATGGTACTGCACATCTGCGATCTGTGAAGATTCTGCCGCGACTTCATTGAGTACAGTGAATGGAGCTGCAAAGAACTGGAACGCTCAGGATTTCTCAGCCTCAGCGATTTGCGGAACCTTAATTAGACCTGACTGGTCGACCAAGTGGCTTTATGGCATTCTCTCTAAGCGGAGCATCGCTGATGTGAAGGGTGCGGGCACTGGTGTTGTTTTTAACACTGCCATGCAAACCAATCCTTTTTTTGTTTGAGTTGCATATCCACAAGCAACGCACTCGGTCTTTAAGCTGTCAAGCAGCGGAGATCAAAATCGCAAGGGTTGAATTGCTGCAAACCTCTAGAATGCAAGGGTGAAATTAAGCTGCTGACNGGTCTTTAAGCTGTCAAGCAGCGGAGATCAAAATCGCAAGGGTTGAATTGCTGCAAACCTCTAGAATGCAAGGGTGAAATTAAGCTGCTGACGGTTCAAGAGAAGTACCTCGGTGGAAGAGTACCGTCACGAGCGGAATGCAACTCTTCAAAGAAAGCTGAGCAGGTCCATGCAACTGCTCTGTTGCCCATTTGGGATACAACGTCGACAGGCTCAGGGAACACTTCTCTTGAATCAAAGTTGCAAATTGCATGCGGTCGGNTCCATGCAACTGCTCTGTTGCCCATTTGGGATACAACGTCGACAGGCTCAGGGAACACTTCTCTTGAATCAAAGTTGCAAATTGCATGCGGTCGGATTGGAATGTCATTGCAATCCTCCTACACAACTTCAGAGGCATCTGTATGCAACTCCTCACTCTGGCCCTCCTGCTTTTCAGTCGGCCGCATCCAATTGGCTTGGGTTCAACTGGGAGAGACCCACGTCGGGCTCTCCCTGCTTTACGGAAATCCTGTCCGCCCTTCAATTTGTATTCCGCAAAGAGCCAGGTCGCTCAACAGGCAGCTATCAGTGAAGTGGGAGACACCAACAGGTTNTTCAATTTGTATTCCGCAAAGAGCCAGGTCGCTCAACAGGCAGCTATCAGTGAAGTGGGAGACACCAACAGGTTTGGCATATGCTTGAGATATGCTTGAGATGGTTGGGCCTTCAACTGGTTCAGATAACTGGTTTGAGAGGTGACACCCCGGACATGGCCGAGGTGACTCCAAGATGTGGGATGAAACCAGGAGGAATACATTTTGCTGTGGCACGAATTCAAGGTAATGATGCTGGCTATTTAACATTTTATACATTTTAATACGTAACTAATACGTTTTTAAATGCTGGTTCTTAATGGATTTTAAACATGCAGTTAGAGCCGGGACAGTTACACATCAGCTCGCTTGCAGCTCCTGCGACCGCATCTCAACAACATCTGGCAGGAATCACGTCTTCAACAATTCTTCAACGTGCTGTCTCTCTGATCTTTAACGATTCACAGCACACTTTGGAAACTGTCTAAGCAGTTTCTCCCAAGTTTTGCTCAGTGCTTTTGGATTTTCGCAAAGCTGAAAGAGTTTCACTTCAAAAAGCTTTGGGTTTACATGGAAACCTGTTGAGCATGTTGACCGGTAAATTTGGTCAATGGTAGCGACCTGCCACACCAAGTCTTCGTACTCTGAGTCTGGGTCCTGGAAGCCGTAGTCACTGAAGCTGTCCACAACAGGGCTTCTCTCGTTGTATTTAGAAACGAGGTGACGGACAGCAACCCCAAGTCGACGAGAGCTTGTGACTCCNGCCGTAGTCACTGAAGCTGTCCACAACAGGGCTTCTCTCGTTGTATTTAGAAACGAGGTGACGGACAGCAACCCCAAGTCGACGAGAGCTTGTGACTCCAACTTTCCTCCTGAAGGCCTGGGAACATTACATACAACGNGAAACTCGTACCGAAAACAGTCCAGCATCTGAAACGCTCCAGCAAATAAATGGTACAGTATCTGGGAGCAGGGCATTTCTGGTGCAATCTGCAAAAGCCCCAACTGTGCCAAGCCTTTCGCGGTCCAGTGTGTAGGGGGCTAAATACTAAATGGATTTACTGCCTGCCAAGGCCAAGTCATGCAGATGCAAGTCCATAA
>BGPT01003548.1:56964-76605 GCA_003297045.1 Symbiodinium sp. clade C Y103 | reverse complement strand
AGGCCTCACCAATGCAATTTCTTACTTTGCCACCATCCTGAAGCCTCACCAATGCAAAACAGCATGATCCTGAACACACAACAGCTGCCAGCAAAGGCAATTGAAAAGGTTTGAGGCAAATGGCCAGCGTGGCCCTGCTTCGCTGTCTCGGGCGCCTCCCCCTGCAATGGCAAAGGCAGGGGTCGGCGGATATAGATATAGATATAGCTATATATATATATATATATCTATATGGGCGAATGGGACGTCAATTCAAAAAGATCCAAAACCCATCCCGGTGCTTCGGTCAGCTGCAAAGCGAGGTCCGAGCCCAGCTGGACTTGTTCCCCAATGCGGCGTGCCCAGATTTCGCCAATGGAGCTGACTCGGCTTGGCCAGTATCCAGGAGGATATTAAAATTGTATAGTCATATATAATATCGATGTAATAATATGATATATATATATATATACTATGGTAATATATATATATATAATTATGGTATAATACTTATATAACTTATAGAGTAATACATGATTATGGCATATACTATGTAACAATATCTATGATATTGGAATATGGTGAAATATATTGTAGCGATCGTTGGTAAAATACATTTTTGCCCCCGAATGTTGTAAGGCAAGAATGTGACAATTGAGATGGTGTGTCATTTTCTCAGCATCAACACGATCTTTGGGGATCCTCGTCTGGACAGCAATTGGCCGGTCCCATGCTAGCGCAAATTTGAGCTTGAGCCATGCAATGGCTGCAGATCGCTGATTCTTCGTTCAAACTTATCCATGCCTGAGAAAAATCCTCCAATGTTCATCCATTTTCTGTTGCTGAAAACCCATTTTTGATGCGTTTCATGTCAATCCCTATTCTTTTTCAACACATCATGTTTGGGTTGCCTCAACCATGCCTTTTATGCAGGTCCCTGGCATGAGTGAAGAATTGCTACAAAAAGTTGGTTCGCTGCGACCTCAGCACAAGCCATCACATTCATGACATCTATGTATCTATAGTATACTGTATATAGTGTATATATATATATATACACATCATTATATGGTTGAATGGATACATCCCCAAATAATATCTGCCAAACACGCTAGGCATATGGAGATTTGATAGATCTGTTTTGGGACCAAAAGACCAGGTAGCTGTTGGATCTACGGTTTCCTGATTAAGAGATGACCCTGACAGATTGTTCAAACTGGGAAAAACACTTGGTTCATTGGATTGGTTTGAGGGAAAATTTACAGGAAACCATGGATTTTCCCATGAAACATAGAGGTTTCCTGTAAAATTCCCCATTAACCAATCCAATGACGGTTTCACCGTTGTTTTCACTTTGCTTTCGCATTTCTGCTGGGTCTTGTCCAACTTATTGGTTGCAGGAAGGATATTGAAATGCATCTGCTAAAGGCGAAGTACAGAAACATGTGAAAACAACGGCGCAAATTGTCGACGTCTTCTCACTGAGGTTTGTCTCAAAATGGACATACCACATTTTATTGCCAATGTTTATGCAAACCTATTTCCTTTCAAAAGAACATCAAAATTGCGCACTTAGTGATCAAAAAAACTTATTTTTTTCCAAAATATCCAACCATCCAATGGTTCACGTGATCAACTATGGATCCTATGGCCATCCTGTTGAGGTCTGGTGGATCCTTAGAAGAAAAGATCGAAGAAATCGTGGAAGTCTTTCGGAGCAGTGCTCGCAATCTCGAGAACCAAGTACCGAGGAGTGGTGGCGCAAGTATGGAAACCGATGGTGACTTGGGGATCCCGCATTTTTTAGAACCTCCCCATGGGGACAAAACCCATGGATTTTCTAAAAACTTCACATCTGATGTGATTTTCCAAGTTTGGGACATTTTGGGACCCAAGTGTTGAGTGTTGGCGATTTTTGCATCGAACAATGATGGACCATGATTCATTCCAACAGATTGCCACTTAAAACATGGTCCAAATAGGATGGGTTTGAATCACAAAGTGATGATGATCTCTGGTTGTTTTGGGGCACCATGATGCGAAACGCACTGAAACCAGGATCTGGGACGATCGTCACCGCCCTTTCGGCTCAAGGCCGTTGGAAAAGCCACAATCAGCCACGAGCTGCCACATACCCGCGATGGAAAAGTTGACTGGAAGCTGGATCCCCTCAGCTTTAGCTTCGATCTCACCACCTCCGATTGTTCACATCGACCAGGGCAGGCTGGTTTGGGACCATGGAACTTCCAATGGAACTGGAAAAGTATGGAGCTTGCGGGCGGATCCTGTGCTGAAGTACGGGCCAGATCACTTTTCAATTGGTGAACGAAAGCGCAAAGGCACTCAGCCAAGTACTTTGAAGAAGTGTATCCTTAAGTTGCAGCCTACAATGGACTAGCCCTCAAGTTGCAGAAAGCTGGACACCTTTCTCTCCGGTTCTTACCAGCTTTGCGAAAGTCCAATTGGTAAACGCTGATGAATCAGATTTAGCATTAGTGGATTTGAAACTGGACAAAATTGTGAATCTGCAGCAACTTCGTTCGTTGGCAAGNGACATCGACTTGAGCCATGCCAAATCCATTCCCGACATTTTTGCCTCGCTGGCCGAACAGACCAAACGACCTGAAGGCTTCATTTCCCTTGAGAGTCGTAGTCCTGATGGGAGCCTGCGGAAGTTGGAGAGATTTCATCACCTCCAAAGCGACAGTGCAGTGATTCAGGTGCAGTTGACCGAAACCGTGGGTGAGTGGTGGCTTTCCAAGCGATTGATCATTGTGGATGTTGTGGGCCTGGCTACAATGGCTACCCTGGATAGCGGTGAAAGCAACGAAAACAACGGTGAAAACGCGGACACCCAATGCCTAAGATGCCTCAGATGCCTAAGATGCCTTGACTTGTCGGAAGCTCGAAGCTTGTCCGATGCCTATGAGGCCATTGGCAGACACACATCTCGTCCAGGTCGTTTCGTTCGCTTTTTGTTGGAAGGAAAGGAGTTGAAAGTTTGGTCTCCAAATCAATTCCCAGAACTATCAGAACTCACTTTGACCCTACAGTTGGCTCCATGCATTCATGAACTCTTGCAGAGTGGCTTACAGGTGAAGTACCTCAGTGGTGAAGATGCCTTCGAAACCTCTGATACTTCTGATACCTCCCTGGTTGGTATCCAAGACCTAAGGGAAGCGATCGCTGTGAGGTTGAAGATCCGGGCAACTGCTGTGTCATTGATCAGCAGCAGTGGGAGGAACTTGTGGGATTCCGATCCCTTTGACCTCTGCGATATCACCAATGAGACTATCACAGTTTGTGTTCGCAATCCCGAACTCTGCTTGCAGGGACATCATGACATTTTCACGTTTTGCAACGGTGGTTACTTTGATCAGATTTGTATTCACTGCGGCGATGAATTCTTCATGGAAGGCAGGATACGAGAGCCCAGACGTTGCCATGACATGCCGTGATCTTCGCCTTGTTTTGGACTCCAAAGTTGTACAGTGTACAGAGAGGTTTTCACGAAAATGAACATCGCGATGTTTGAGTTTCAGGAAGTCTGATGATGCCTTTTTTGCCTTTCTATACAACATGGAATAGTATAGACACACCAAAAGGCAAAGCATGAAAACATATGAAAACATATGAAACCATCTGAAAACCATGCGGACTTGTTCAATCTGCACATTTGCACATCAACCACTTCATCACACCTTGCCGCCGCATCTGGTGATGCGGTAGGAGGCGAGCGTTGGAGAAGAGGCAGAAGGATTGTAAAGAACTTCCTCCCGCAGTGGAAGAGGCTGGAAAAACCATGGAAAACCCAACCGAAAATCCAGGTAGATGTGAAATGGAGGGAGATAGCGAGTGGCGGTGAACAACTTCTCTTTTTTATGACATTGTATTGTACCGACTCATGTCGTTGCTAGAAACATCTAATTTGAAGAAAAGTGAGATGTAACGCGTCATAAATCCAATGGATCCTATGATACTATCAGTTACTATCATCTGAATCCAGGGAAGAACATCGACATCCCGACATCCTGACATGCCAATGTCCAGCCAAGCGATCAGGTCATTTCTGAGGGGACCTACCTGGAATCCTTTCTGGAGGATGGGCTGATCAACCAAGAACCATGAACAGATAGTTTCAGAAACCACCGATATCACTGATATCAACGCATGTTGAATATAGTAAGAATGAAAACAAAACATTTCGATGCATTTCGAACGGGTACAGTACTGGCAGAGAAGTGTCACAAAACCATCTGTAATTGAGATGAAACGGATCACAATCCACCATGGTATAGTATCATGTATATGTATGTATATGTCATGTACATGTCGTCATGTCGTCATGTCGTCCTAGGTCCTGTTAGGTGCTGTTAGGTGCTGTTAGGTCCAATATGAACTTGGTTGCTTCGCAATGCTTCGCAACTTGTCCAGGCATTCGATGGTCAGAGCTTCTTGCTTCACAGCGAGGACGGCCATGGCACGGCCATGGGGACTCGGTCAACCTTGAAATCTGGCTGAATTTCGGTTTGAAATAAATGGTTAGAATAGGCTAGGAGCCAAAAGCAAGTGCCTTGCAGCTATCTAAGATCAATTAAGATCATCTTTTTTTAGCTATGCACAAAAGAATGGAATGGACATCTTGAAATCTGAAGTTTTTTTTTTGCAGAAATATGACAAGATTGAAGAGGACTACAATGGCGCGCCAAGACCAGAAAGCTTAACTGACAAGGACGACTATGACATAGCCATGACATGTCAAACCCCTCCAACATGTAGGAAATTGTTCCAAGTCGACACCCAAGAGCCGTAAAGAGCTGTCAAGAGCCGTCAAGAGCCGTCAATCTTTCAATTGGAACAGCGCAGTTTGACGCAGACATGTTAGACAGGCGATGAAAACTGCTGAGTTTTGATGAGTATTTGATCATTTTAGTCACTTTAGTCCTGTCATAGCAGAGTGGCGAGTTTTGAGGCCATGAATATCGTCTTGCCCTTGAGGCCAGGCTCTGTAGACAGATTCAGCATCTCCAGTGAATCTCTCTCTCTCTCTTGCTATGCCATGCTATGCCATGCTATGCCTTGGCAGGTCAACTCGGGTGGAGCTTACTGGAAGAGTATTCCAGTGCAGGTCGGGACACGTCGGGACACGTCAGGACATGTCGGAGATGTCTGAGTCAAGGTGTTTGATGCATTTGATGCAACAGAAACCTACAGAAACCTCATGGTTTTTGAAGGTTTGGACAGTTTTGGATCTGTCAACAAGTCCTGGCATCCACTCGCTTTCAGAGGAAGGCTTCCTGAGAAGATCGGATGGATCGATATGCCGACATGCCAATCGATACGTTGTCAATTCTTGTCACCACTCTAGACATCTCTAGACATCTCTAAACATCTCTAAACATCGATCATTACGTGGCATCTCTAGACTGTCATAAGACAGCAACCAGCTCAGGAGGGAGATGCTGTACGGCACAACGTCGAGACAGTCACTGCTTCTTCACCAGCTGAGGGCCATCTGCCTAGTAGATCTCGCAGCGTTGAGCAGCGATTGGCGAGCCTGTCATTTTGTGGCATCCCATGTCATGACAGTCATGTAAGAAACATTGTCAAACATCTTTTGTCACCTTTCGTGTTTTTTTTTGGCACTAGGCATCACAATAGGCATCTGTACTCTGCAAAGATTTCAGGCTCTGTGAACATCATCTCCCAGTTCGGCGCTGCACAGCGAGGGGCGGTGCTTGCCACAGCTCACTGGACACCGAACACCGATGTATCCGGATATTTTGTCGAAATCCTCTGGAAATTCTGAACGTTCCCCAAAGTACACCAGGACATGTCAAGACATGTCAGGACATCAAAGATTCACCAAAGCATAAAGCTTGACACATTTTGATTCGTTTTGACACTTTGGAGCTTGAGGTTTTCGTCTGGAGATGGCAACATGTCTTGGACGCGGGACCTTACAATTTGCCAGATTGGCTAGCAACCAAGCTGCAATCAGGAGATAGTGCAGCCGTGGCCTTAGCTGACCTTGATGCGACTTGGCCACTGCGCTGAGGAAAAAGCTTTGACCTTGGAAGGCCAGTGCAACAAAGACAGTGTCACAGTCACAGGTCTTTCATTTTCAGCAGTGAAACTGCAGCCCCCGAAGAGTTGGCCTGCAATCATAGTCACGTCATGTCACTATCTTGAAGAGTGATATGGATTCATACTGATACTGCTTGACATTTAAGACCAATCATGATTATTCTTGATTATTGATAATGTGGTAAACCCAATGCCATAAACCATCCCAATAACCAACCAAACAGGGGGTCATCGTCAACATCATTCCATTGCCAACGGGGTTTACCCAATTTCATGCACCTCAAACTCGGAGATGATTTTTGAGCCAACCACATTAACCACAAATTTCACGATCCAATTTTCCCCATATTTTCCCATGGGATCAACAAACTTCGGAGGCAACGACCCGTTGCGGAAGCTCCAAACTGAGCTGGAAGCCCTGAAGAGATGGGAACTGCAGGCCATTTTAACATGGCTCGTAGCCTATCAGACAGCTGCCAGCTCCACCATTCAAAAACCTTCAAACCTATTGGCATTTCCAATGTTTCCATAAATGGAGGATCCCCAATAGCTGGTTTATAATGGATAATCATCTTAAAATGGATGATTTGGGGGTACCGCCATTTCAGGAAACCTCCATATTTACTAAATCTGGTTGAATTGTGATGACCTCACTGTGGGATCTCACTGTGACGTCACTGGAAGAGTGGTTAGGAAGGGGAATCATCCCTAAATGGTTTCTTCAGTGATTTTCAGGTCAGTGAATTATTAGTATATTTCAGCCAAATACATGTGTTTCTAATGGAAACATCCTTTTCTTGGTTTTGGAAAATCCTCGAACTAAATGGTGGATTTTGGGCGTAGGCACAATTAGACTAGTATACCTAGTATTACTGGGACTCATCCAAAATGTCAGGCAAAACCAATGAGTATTACCCCTAAAATGATGAGTGTGGGCGTTTCCTGAAATATGGTACCCCCAAATCATCCAAAATTAGACTGGTATTGAAACTTATGGGTTTAGGGTACCCCCCCATTTTCGGAAATCCACAGATAGTTTAAAATCTCAAAGATTGATAGGGTGGTTGATCAACGTTGGGTCATTCGACTGGATGTGAATAATTTCTAGTTTGTTCCCCTCCCGGAAACAATGGATATTCCGCATGCTCTGCTGCCCTCATGTTTTTTGTCGTGAATCGAGCCAAGCTTGACCCTTGAACCGCCAGGTGGAAAGGGAGACTTGCAAATACCTCAAGAAGAACAACGAGATCAAGGTGTACAGATCAGATTTGTATTTTTTCTCAGGTATAATGTTGGCAACCCAATCATAAACAGACCATTTATGGGATGGTTTGGGCCACGGATTTATGGTGATTTTGGGGATGATTCTTGGGTTTACCACATTGCATTGAAGCATTGAATACTTGTGTGACACTTGGATGCCTTTCTCTCCATCTTCCACTCCTGTCAGGATGTGTATATCCGGGAGGCCATGGTGCTTGATGGCAAGTCATCATGTCTCACAATATTTGACTCTTTTTGAGTGAAACATTTCAGACTCAACAATCTGCACATGTTGATCATTTTCCTGATGGAGGTATTGGTACATCCAAAAAATATCCAAAGAATCATCAGCAAACATCGAATGCCAAAATGCGATGGACGCAGGTGTTGAGGCTGTGGCCTTCGGAAACAGATCATCAAGGAACCGAAGCCTGCAAAAAATGCGCTTGGGTGACTGAGTCGCAAAAAAGAAGTCAAGTCATTGGAACTGTGGCTTTCCATGTTGAAATAGGATCATGACCCCATTCTAAAATATATTACATAGATGGATGGATAGATAGGTAGATGACGGTAGATTAGCTAGGCAGCTTGAGTGCAGGAGTGTATGCATATATATATGTATATATATATATACATGTGTATGATTATATATTACATATATATGAATATCTACTTCTTGGGGGTTTGGCTGAATCCCCAACCGAGGTCGAGGGCCTTGATGCGAATCTCTTTGCGCGCGACTGAGAACCTTGGGGATTCACAGCCATTTTGTGGCCATGAGATTGGTTACTTCTATTTAAACAAACAACAGCTAAATGATTTTTTTGGGATCTCCCAGTTTTGATGAAAACCCGTGTCTGTTCTATATTGATTACATTACATCATTGAATTGTCTAATCCAAGAGAAGACAAGAGATATTGCCTGTGACTGAGACCGGTCGGAATGTGCTGGTGCAGAAAGTGCCCTATGACTCTGGGCACACCTATGTGCTGCATTGCCACATCGCTCGGCGGCAGCTGGGGGATTCAGACAAGGCAGCCACAGAATTGCCATTTCCAAATGGTCAGTTGCACATGAAATATGACCCATACCCTTATTTGTTCCCATCTTCAGGATTGACATTGCATGGAACGCTAGAAATGCCATTGTGACATCTCTTCTGATCTACTATCCATCAGAAATCTTCTTTGATCATTTAATGATCATTTACTTCATCTTTTTCGTTCTCAGAAATTTCTCAGGAGCAGGGGCCACCCTACAGACTCACGACCTCCTGGCAGTTCGAAGCTCAGCTGATCCGCCAATGGGCCAATCACGCAGCGATTTTTCGTCGCAGGTGGCAACAAGACCTGAAAAGCGACAAGACCGTCGGGGCATCCAAGGCATCCAATGCATCCCAAGTTGCTGGAAAATTTCGCAAACATGAAATTGAGTCCAATCTCCACAAAATACCATTGATTCATCATTGATATATATATATATGTAATCTCCATGGATTCATATATGTATTGGTATAAGTATATTTGCTCCATCGAAACATGGGCCATGTGACGCCATGTGGCCATGTGGCCATGCCAAGGCTGAACCTCCAAGCCCGTCACAGAGTCGAGCCGCAAACTTAGTACTACATAGTAGTACTACTTAGTACAACATCAATACTATTTTGATGCATCTCAGTTACAGTCACAGTGCAGAATAGTTTTTGTTTCTTCGTTTTCATGGATGTCTGAGCTATGACCATCCATGCGGTGTTGGAACCGGATTTTGGTTCCATTTGGTGGCTTTTTTTGGTGTCAAACCACGTTGGCTGGTACACATCTCAATTTTCGGTGCTTAGAATCTTCATTTTTGCTGTTTAGTCCTAAGTCGTATCCCCAACTTTCGGTCCTTAAAAGCGTGATTTTTGACTGCTTCATGTGGTTCAAAATTCCAACCCCAACCGTTTTTTTGTAAGGCACAAAGTCTGGCGGCGGCTGCGGTGCCCAGTATGGATCCCGGCAGTCCAGGCGAGCAAAATGCCAGAAATGGGTGGTATAAACCCTCCAAAAACCCTCCAAAATATGAGGTTTATGACAGTTTATGATCATGAACACCAAAGATTATCAAAGATCATCAAAGATCATCAAAGAATTTGTGGAAAAATGAAAATCTTTGAAGAATACTTTGAGAATCCCTGACCCAAACATCACCTCAAATCCACATAAAAACCAATATAAACACCTGAGATCCAGGAATCATCATGCACTTGGCCGGAGGTGTTTCGCGACCCGAAGGCAGCAGCATGCCTGTGATGCAGTTGGGAAGCCCAGAATGGAGTTCCAACAGGGCCGGTTGGTGCTTTAGTTTTCTTGTTGGGAGGATGGATTAGTTGAAGGTGAAATATGACAGGAAACCATGTTTTTTTTTAATCATTAAACCAACTCCCTGCAAGATTTCTTCCTTAAACAAATTCTTCGATTTTTGTGGATTTGTTAGGTTCGAAGAAAAAAGATAGGATGCTGGGGATGTTGTGGATTGATGCGGAGCAAATTGAGCAAGCCCTTGGGAGGAGCTAAGTAGGAGCTTTGTCCATTTTTGTCCATTGTTCATACATCATTTGCCTCATCTTTTTGCCAACTGTCCTAATATGGAGGTTGCTGAAAATGGGGGTACCCCTAAATCATCCATTCTTTTTTCATTCTAATAGGATTTTCATAGATTTCCAGTATAAACCTTCCAGCTAGGATCCGCCATGATGGAAACCTCCAGATTTTTGGGTTGACTCAAGGTCTTATTCCGAGCTCTCCAGACCCCACACGGCCGGTGCTTTGTTGTCAATGCCTCGGTGATGCCACGGGGCAAAGTTGGTGAGTTTCCAGTGATTCTGTGGTAAAAAAACGATGTTTTTCGCTAGGAACTTACTAATTTCTGGTTGTTTAGATCTGTTTAGATCTGCTTAGATCTGTTTAGTGTAGTTGTGCTGTCTTCTCTTTCTTTTTCGGTGCTTCAAGACCTGGTGACACGTGCAGATCCGAAAGCGGATGAGGCCCAGCATGACGCCTTACACAGAGCTCCCGCGGCCCAGCACCACCAACAGTGTGTGCTGGCCTTAAAGCATCGTAGGAAAACGAAAGAATCACAGATTTGGGCCGACATTTCTATTTGATGATCTATTTTTAAAGATAAAACCACAATAAAGCCATCCAGAATCCAGTTCCTCTGTTTGGAGACTTGGAGAATCGGACTTGATCCATGTTTCCAAGGCCTGGCTCTGCCTATGCCTACGAATACCGCGCTGGTCAAATGGCCCCAATGGCCCCAATGGGCGCCAGTGTTGGCAGGTCGACTGCAGGCTACCCGACCCTGGCGGGTGGATATCCCAGTTATGTGAGCAGCTCGCCAAGCCCCCAGGGGATCCAGTTTGGATCCAGCTGACAAAAACAGAGAAATAGGACACGTTTGGACACCAAGGGTGGCGCCCAAAACGATGCCGTATTCATCATCTGCTCAAGTACAGGCTGGTGGTTTTTTGTCTTGAAATCAATTGGGATCATGGGGCTTCAGTTGCATTGATACACAATTTCCCGAAGTCCATAAATCCTGTTGCCATGGCAGTGGCGAAAGGCGACTTTTTCAAGTTGGATATGTCTTGGTAGTCACCGCCCTAGTCACCTGGTAGTCACCTGTTGTTGGGAGAATCCGGCAGATGCTGTCGGGCCCAATGCCACTGCCGACTCCCATGGCAGCGCACATGAGTGGTGAACCCAGTCGTTTCACGTGACGTGTCGTGACATGTCGTGACGTCTTTTCATGTCAGGATCAACATGGATCAGATATCAACCGCTGTCCTGGTAGATGTTTGACCAGTGGAATGCCAAGTATATTTGATGCTTTTTGACATTTTCGTTGAACTCTTGGGTGGGGTCCTGAACTTGAAGGACCCAAGAAATTGTCGTTTTACGATTTTACAGTCTATTTCGGGATCTTGGGGATAGCCCCATATTTTTGAACACACTTCAAGTGACGGTCAAATCCTCGCCAAGGTCCTGGGGTGGCGGCTTCTCCGACGCTGAGCGGCTTCCCGTGTTCCTTGGCTGTTGGAGCTGTTGGACTCTGGAGAACCGACGACGACGATGACGACGGCTGAACTCCGAGGTGCAACTCCAGTCGGAACACGGTGAGGCCTCGGGGCCCAAAAGGTGCCCTTCGGTGCAGCATTGCCTCTGGTATTGCCTACAAAAAACTATGGAAAATCCACCATTTTTGAATGGGAAAATCCACTATTTCTATGGCCATTTTCAATAGCTATGTTAAATTACCAGAGGGTATATCCGGCATGTCACGATTGTCACAGCGACTAAGAGCCATGCGCCCATCCAGTGGCCGAATTCGACGTGCGTTGCTCCGCTTGCGACGTCCGAGAAGTTTTTTTGGTGCAAGATGTACAGCTTCCGAGCAGTCCAGCTTGGCATATTTGAGCTTGCTTCCAGCCCGTAGCTGCCATAGCTGATACAATCTGATACGATTTACTTACAACTCTGGGTGACGACGCGATGTTGTAAACAAGAGTGTAAACACTATTCAACAATGGTTTCTTCAGGGAAAAGTTCAGTACTGTTAAGATCTCTTAAGTGTTTTCCATCACCATGAAGCAGAAGCGCCCTTGGCGCCGGCCTGCGGTTGGAGGTCCCAAGTTTCACGCTCCACAGGCCTCACCTAAGATGAAAAAAAGGGAAGCCCTGCCACGCATCTCGGATGTCTCGGATGTCTCGGATGTCTCGGATGTCGATGTCAGGGTTCATGGGACGCCTGTGTCAAGAGACTGAGTATTGGGTCAACAAAATGTGAATCCAGGGAAACACTTAGATTTTCATGATTTCTGATGTTTTTGGGTCGTAAATCATATATTCTACATTATTATACTATATTAAAAAGACCCAGTTGATCCCAATTCTTTTTGTTGAACCTAGTTTCGATGCATTTCCAGAACACTAGAGTGCGGCTTCATGGAATTCCGCACACAAGTCCTTTGTTGGATGGTGAGTTGTCTCAACATCCAGAGCCCCAAAATCCCATGGTTCAGCAACATTTTACCATCAAAATTGCAAGTTAATTGCTGTACATCATGATGAATCCATCTGAATCCATCTGAATCCCTTTGGGACAAGCCAAATATGGTGAGATCATTTTCAGCGCCTCATTTTCGTGAATTTCCACCTCAAGGATCGCCAGCAAGAGATAGTCATGGCGCTGCAAGCCCTATCTTCGGGTTTGGGCTCTGTGAAAAAAGCGGCGTGCCATCCTCAAGCGATCGCTGTGACATTTGTTGGAAGTCATGCGAACTCAACTTTGATACATGGGAATTTGTGATGTTTCTTTGGAAATGGGGTATGCCTGTGTACCTCCAATTATAGCCCATTTGATGAGGAAAATGATAATTAACCATTAGGTCCAGGTGTACACTTTTGTCAGACAAATCCACTTGAAAATGATGATCATGATGCTGATGCAACAAAACTGGGAGCAACGTGTCTTTGTTCCATCTGGGAAGGATTTCCCATACACAAAATCCTGGAGTCCCAGCTGACAGCCCGTCCAAATCTTCACAAACATAGATGGGTCAATACCAATTATTGATAAAATACCAATTATTGCCAATACCACTCTGTTTGGGACGATCATTGCGAACATCCATAAATCCCAGCTTTGTGGGCCCAGATGACAGGCTTTTGAGCCGCCTTTTTTTTTTTTGTTCAGTGATGATTTCCAACAGGAACCGAGTCGCTCAACGAGAAACTCCTTTGGAGAAAAACCTTAGAGAGGTCCTGCTGTTGTGCTGGGCATCTTGCGGGCTACTGGTAATGGTAATTCAGGTGCTCGAAGGCATCAGAAAATCCACATGATCTCCCCTGCCAGGCCACCTCGAACCAGAACTGGGGCGTACCCAACAGCCAGTGCGCAACTCAGCATGATTTCAACCAAGAATCACAGCGACATTTGGTGCTTTTGACTGTTTCATACTGTTTCTACAAAAGCTCAGGGACGGATGATATTTATAACTTTTACAATAATCCTAAGTCTGGATGATTACGGAAGTGAGATGCTCAACAATTACCCTCTGGTTATTTAACATAGCCATTTTCTAGTGCCCAATTATAGATGATTTATGGTGAAGTACTACTAAAGACGGTGGTTTTCCATGGCAAACTGTTAAATAACCAGAGGGTACCACATGAGTTAAGTCATTTCTCCGGCAGGCTGCACGACATCGCTCGGGCATCTTTTGATTTCCAGGAGTCGGAGCGCTCAACGATCATCCCCAAATTCACCATAAATGGCTGGTATAAAACATGTATAAAGCATCAAACCATGGGTGGCTGGTATAAATTGCTTTAGTCACATTCACGGGGAAATATATCACATTGGGATGATGTGTGCTATGCCCCCCTCTTTTATAGTTGCTTCATGGCATGGCCTATGGCACGGGCTTCACATAATCACTCACGTTTGAATGTGTTTTGAGCGTTTGAAGATGATCGAAGACTTGCAGACGGAACGTGAGGTATGGTGTCATCATTACAGAGATCTGGACTGGCTTGCAGGTGCAAAGTCCCATTGTCCACTGTCCTTTTTTTCACTGGGGACTGGTTTTTCGCTGAATCCAAGAGACAGTGACGTCGTGCTGTCATTTTATGATTTTAATGACAGGAAAGCAAGTCCAGATGGAGGAGAGTTCTCAAGACTCTGAACCTGCTGGAATTCTTAATCAAGAACGGCAGCGAGCGCATCATTGATGAAGTCCGCAGGGAGCAGTTCAAGGTCAACGGTTGGTCATTCTCCAAACTTTGAATGCAGCTGTGTCAAACTTCAAGTCTTGTTGAATTTTTACATGTGGTTACAGTACTTCATGCTACAGCAGATTGCAGGGAATGACTTGAGGATGTTCATAGCTTGCCCTTCAGTTCTCCCTGAGCAGGTTAGGCCTCTGATGGATTTTAGCTATTCAGAGGATGGTGTCTCGTCCAGAGGATGGGTGATTTTCTATTGGCGCACAAGGGCACCAACATACCAGTGGTGGGGCTGTGGCGGGTGATAGATACCATTTCGTTGGATCTTGTCAGTATATGTATTTTATGTACCTTTCAGATCCTTTCAGGGACCCAGGGATTTTTCAGGAAACTGGAGCATAGACCACGATGCCACGATGTCACAGCCTTCCCAGGCAAAGACAAAGGTGCTTCAGTGCGGGAAAAGGCACGGCATATTGCTGGTGCTTTCTGTTTCTTCAGTCCATCCATGTCCATCCCCCAAACATGGGTCATCCATGGTTATTTTGACAGTACCAATCCATTCCAAGCCTGATAGCCTGATCTGGTTGGCGTTTCAGTTACTTCTTACTTTCGGCTTGTAAACGTGCAGACGCCATCCCCCCCATTCATAATATATACTTGTCAAGTGAGGATGAACCAAAACACTAGCTATACGCAGCGATGTTGACTCTTGGTTTCAGGACTTAGAGGTCGGGTTTTAGGGTTTATTGTTTTGGAAAGTAAAGAAAACACGCTAGCCCTACACATGGATTTGAGCAAGATATGCGGCATTGGTGGTGGGCAAACGTAGGGATTGCAGCGAACATGGTTCAACCAGATTTTTCACCAAATACAGCATGATTCTTCAGGATGATCATTGATGATCAATCCAATGGACGAAAATTCTGATGGTATTTGAACGACCAGTGATTACTAGTGGTTCTTATGGGGCTGATGCTGAGAGGCCAAAGCCATCTTAGAGCTGTTGAACGACAACGACATGCTGCGTTCCGAGCGAGAGAAGGCCAGGCTCTTTCTGCGCTGTTTCTCTGGGTTTTTTGCGTGAAAAGTCGTGAAAATCCCATTGCGATCTATGAAGAAATTGTTAGGTTCGGAACTGTTCCCATTTTTGACCACATTTGGTCTTGTTTTTAGTTCTTCAAGAGGGGAAGTAGAAACTGCAACGAGATCAGATGCTGAAAATGAATTGAAACATATTTTTTTGGGCCCTGTGCAGGCTCGAACTCACCGGGAGAAATTCATGGGCATGTCGTGCACCTAATGTCACCACATGTCGCCACACGTCGCATCTCTGAAGCATCGTCTTGTGGTGATTTGCATCGTCATTGCATGAGTCAAACTTTGCTGATGTTTTGGTTGCTGGTTCGGGGATGTCTCCAGGAATCTACTCTCGGATTATCAATTGATATCAATTCTATGAACCTATGGCCAGCTATGGCCTATGGGCTTTTCAAAGTGTCAATTATGCTGCTCTTCGCAAGATTAAGGTCTTCGGTAGACAGCAATAGCTACTCTGGCTATGGCGGTGGCGGTGGTGGATATGGTGGCGGTGGGAGCTATGGCGGCAGTAGCAACTATGGCGGCGGCGGCAGCGGAAGCTATGGAGGTACGGTGTAGCTGTTGTGCTTCAGATAGGCATCGGTCAAAATGATAGACGCCCCAAATTGGACGGTTGCATAATGTTGCATAATGTTGCATGCTTTTGTATGACATATAGAATGACCAGTCTCTCTTTGGTCAAGTGGTACCCTACTTTTTGTTCGCCCCTGGAAAAGCGAGTCATACCGCCACAATGCCACATGGGACTGTGGATTTCCACTGTGAGGTGGTGGCAACTATGGCGGTAGCAGCAGCTACTCGGGGTGTGGATCTCAGATGTGCAGTTTGTGCCGCAGCAGGAGCAACGGTGAATGCCCAGGGGAGGATCCGGTTATGGCGAGAAGCCGCCACGGCCTCAACATGTTGACTTTGATCATATTTGATCTTTTTTTTGTTTGTTTTCTATTGTTTTCTTGCTTCTCTGGCAGCAAGAGCTTTGAGATATCATGCCAGGTATGACCCCTATGTTGGCAACAAGAAATTCGAAGAAGCACGTCGAAGAAACGAAGACAGAGACGAGTACTGCACCAAGTGGACAGAGGGTGGAGGGGTGCAAAATGGTGATGTCACCACTTGCGACAATATGGAGATGGGTCAACTTCAATTGCCATATTTGAGGGAATAAACATCCAAAAGCTATTTTGGGGTACCAGGCGGGTACCTAGGGTACCAGGGTTTTGACTCATCGCCATGTCCTCTTATTTTTCCAAGGCATCACCACCATGGCATCACGGTAATGTACCCAGGCGAGATCGATATGACCGAGATGATGATGACAGAGATCGTCGCCGTTTGGAGCACAGTTCTGAAATCGACTGCGAAATTGAGTGGCTCCAACCGAAGGAAAATCATCAGTTTCCTAGTACAATTGCTACGACAAATATCATTTTATTTTACAGATGGTGCTGCCATGTGCTGCCAAACAGATCAAAAGCAGACGGATTGAAAAGGCTTAAATACCGATTGATTACAGAGGTCTCCTTTGATCAAATCAACCAGTTCAGTGCAGCCGTTTGATTCAAACCGCACCGGGCCTTGCCGGGTGCAGTTTCATCATCCCATGGCATCTAAACACTGGAGCTTCGAATCCAAGTTTGCCTATGGACCAACAAAAGAAGCCCAAGAATTTGCTCAGAGATTCGAATCCTTCTTGAACTACGTTGAGGGTAAGCCTGAAGCATTAGAGGACCATATCACGAAGCGTCGTGTGAAGCTGAACCTCTGGGATCTTGCAGGCCCTCAGAGGGATGACCCCTTCAAGTTCTCACATCCGCTGTCCTGCGAGCTGTCGAGTTCCCGAAGGTGTGGAAGGTCGAGAGAAACTTCGAGAGAAACTTCGGATTCAAAGGATGGCCGTGGCGGCAGCGCAGCCCGGGGCTGCGTATCACTGTGCATGGCTGCGCTCACTGCAATTTGCGCTTAGATGTCAGATGATGTTAGAATTCAGTCAAAATTTTCAGAGGTCTCCTCTGCATTCACAGGGTGGAGGTCCCAATTCAGTACAGCTTCGAACAGTTTGGACCAGTTTCGAACAGTTTCGAACAGTTTTCACGGAGGCTACGGCTTGGCAGATGGTCTTCCGTTCCCCTTAGCTCAGTCTTTGATGCTTCATACCAGGTGCCCACTGAAGCTCTTTGGAGCGATGCTCGGTTGCTGCTGCGCTTGGCAGATGGCAGTATACCTCGCTTATCATCTCTGATTATGCCTGATTATTTTGTACAGTGTTTTCTCTTTCTGAATGGAAGGGGCAGAAGTCCTGAAAATTCACTCAATTCGTTGAACCCCTCGTCTTTGAGGGATCCATATAGTCTCCAGATGCAATGGTCCGGTAAAGAAATATCTGTCCTCCCACTTTCCGTGGCGCTTAAAAACTCTGTTACAGTTCCAGTTTCCAGGCACGTTTGAGATGAGGGAGGTCCTAAAATATAGGTACCCAAAACATCCCAAGACTATTGGTTTTTCCCATTGATCACCAATTTTGGATGGTTTTGGGGTCCCCGATTTTTGGAGCGACGGCGAGAGCCCAGGTCGTGATGATGATTACGATGATCGTCGCCGTCGTGATGACCGGGATGACCGAGCGAAAACCTCAGGTTTTGGCGGTTTTTGGCCTTCCGCATTTCAATCTTTGCCCAAAAAGAAAGATCTCTCCAACTCAAATCCAACAGAAACATGAGAAAACCCAAAGATTATTGTGACTATTGTGATTATGGTGATTATTGTGGTTTTATTCGTTCCTTCACAATACTCCAACGATATCCGAAGAAACAGAATTCAGTCCTGATTTTGAGTCAGGATGACCGGCGACGTGATGATCGAGACAGAGATGGCTCCTTGGATCTGCTCAGCGACCCCAAATTTGGGACCATCAAGAAAAACTTCCACGAAAAATCAGATGCCCCAAGAATTTCCAAACCCCAAAAAATGCCAAACATACCAAACACCAAACATATTTTTTTTTGGGATATTCCCAAACATACCAAAAATATCCAAACTTTGGGCCAGGTCGCCGCGATGACCGCGACGACCGGGATGAGCGGCACAACCGCGATCGTATGGACGCCCTGGTGATATCGGAATAGCCAGAGAAAAAACCACATCGGGGAGGGGTCATCAATCCATGTTCATAAGGATTTCTACGCCCAAGATGTTTGGATTCCCAATTTTGGGGATGACCATATCACAGATTGTTTCATGCGGAGTGACCATGGCACATATGGAAAACAAGCATGATTTCCCTAGGATTCCCAAGGAAACTGATCTGCAAATCACTGATTTTCCTTTGCATACTTTATACACAGTTTTGTGAATCTACTGGATGGTACAACAGTATAACCAACAAGAATGGGCAAATGGCAATCAACTGGATGAAAGAAAGTAATTCATGAGTTCAACTTGTTTCAATCATTGAACCATAGGCTTAGAAACCACAAACCAACAAGGGGGACAACTCCAGTGAAACAGCTCACCAGCTGGAGGATTGTTTGTGAAAGGGTCACCCCCATTGAACAATCGAGATCGCCATGGTTTGAGGACGAAGGACACAATTTTGATAGGACACTATTGATCAACAGAAGGAGATATTGAGAACCAGAAAACAAGGTGGCTTGGTTGATTTATGTGATTTGGATGCAGCAATTGCTCTGCTCCGATTCGTTTCTGGTTAAACTGAGGGCGACGCGAAGATGACTTCGACGATCGTCGGACGCGAAGAGAAGTGGCCTCAAACAATTGATTTGTCAGTTTTCTCTGAAGGAGGTGTGTGTTTGTCCAAACAGGTACTATACCAATGGTACACCTCGGGTAAATATCCCAAATGTTTGGATCTCATATGTGCTCAAATAGCTCTTTCTGTATGGTTTTGCTGAGGACAGAGAGGAACGCAAGCCCGAGAAGCATGAGAAGCCAGCAGCACCTCAGGTGGGTATTCAATTGCTGACCGGCTATGTCTTTGGTAAACCCAATGCCATGGGTACCATCCCCAAGTTTGAGCTTTATGACATTGGACCCCAAGTTAAATGGGATGATATCTACCATGACCCACTGTGGCTGGTGAATTATTCCTGAAGATCATTGCATTTTTGATCCCGGGCAGTCATGAGTAGTCATCTTGGGTCACCAGCTGCAACGGCTCCTTTTTTGAGGCCAACTTACTTGACATGGGTGACCCTTCGCCTGCTCCGGCTCCATCTGCACCTGCAGCGGCGGGATGGGGTTGGTGCGCCCAGCCGCGAGTCAATGCTACGGAAAGCTATGAGTGTAGCAACTTCATTTGATTCCAGCGATCGATTTTCCCAGGTAATAATCGAAGGAAGTTTAGAAGTCTATACTTCCGTCTTACGAAAAGTGATCTGCAATTCATTTGAATAGCTAGACACTTGAATAGCAATACCTAGAGATGTC
>BGPT01003548.1:42372-55269 GCA_003297045.1 Symbiodinium sp. clade C Y103 | reverse complement strand
CAACTTCAAGTTGTTGGTTTTTGAAGGAAGTCTCGCACGAAAGCTTCGTTTTCACAACGTCAACTTTCTGTTTTTGAGGGAAGTCTCGCACGAAAGCTTCGTTTTCACATCTTCAACTTTCAGTTTTCGAAGGAAGTCTCGCACGAAAGCTTCGTTTTCACAACTTCANCTATCTGTTTCGAGTTATAACAATGTGAATGGACAATGTTTATGGACAATCCTGTGCGACATGGCATCACAATGTTGCCAAGTCGAGGGACGGTGTAAAGATACAAGTGCACTATTGCAGATACAATTCATAGTGTCCGTGGTCAACAATGCTCAGCACAATGTGTGCTGTATCCGCAGGCCTTGAGCCTCAGACAATTTGTCAGAGAAAACAATACAGCGGTCGTGCACAAGACAAGGACAATTGGACAAGAGGACAAACGTGAGACAACGGCGACACAATCCATCACAAGCACAGTGCCGGTGAAACTTTACACATCCATCCATCCATCCATCCATCCATCCATCCATCCATCCATCCATATATATATATATACACTTAATATGTATCCTGAATATATATATATATATATACACTTAATATATATATATATATACATATACTTATACACACACACATATATATATATATACACACTTAATATATATATATATATATATATACGTGTGTGTGCACTTAATATATCACGACATATACATGCAGATATTGTCGAAGCGCACAGCGAGCTGTTGAGCATACGCTGAAGGAGGCTGACTGTGAATGTTTTGCAGCGGGACCACCAAGCAGCCTAGGCCAAAATGGAACAGTTGCGCGCAAACAAGTCACTCGGCTGTACTTGGCGACACCTGTTACGCCCTTTTTCGGCCCTGCGAGCTGCCAGGGGCTGATCTCACCCAGAAGTTCTTGGAGAAGGTGGGAGCCTATATCAGGTCATGGAGTGAAGTGTTGAAAGATGTTGAATGTTTAAGAAATTTTGAAGTCGCAAAAACACCAAAGCCAGAATCTGCTTGACTCCAGTGCTGGTTGTTTGGGATTGTAGGTGGCTGGCTTGGAGGTTGCCTCGGGTAGCAGCTAGTTCAGGTGTTTGTCGAACTCCTTGAGGTTATGAGAGCTGACTTCGGTTTATTCGGGGTCCTGTATTCACAAAGTGTTTCAGGTCTGATCAATCAAACATTCCACCCAGACTTGGTCGCTTTTCCAAAGGTCAACGGAGCTGTTCATGGCGATCTTTGTGCATCTTGGTAAAGAACAGCAGCGTGACATGTGCTGCAGGTACTCGATGTGACATCCGGCACACAGAAACGCATTCTAATTGGATGGCCTCCCTTCCCCCCCTGTGCATACCCACCTTCCACGGGACAGGACACCCTGAGTGATACTGGGTCGTACCATACTCCAAGCCCTGGTTTCATCATCCGTATCTACACTCTACACAGATCCGGCAGTTTGAACACAAGGTCCAGGGCCAGTATCTGGGCGATTTCGACTGCAAGAACCTTGCCAGATCTTGCCAGAATCCGCACACAGTGGTCCATTCCAAACACCTTGACGACTTGAATTTGTTTGTTCCATTCTTTTCCCTGGAGTTCCATGCAGCTCACGTTCCCCTTTAGAATTAATGCAATCGAGTGCGCGCATTGTGACGTGTTGAAAGAATCCCTTTCCATGCTCCAGCCTCTGAGGAAACTGGAAACCTCAGGCTCATCCCAGCTGTCCCGCAAGCTGCAGCTCGATTGCAACGGATGCTGAACGCGCTTCAGGATTGGAAAAGTTCAAAGCAATTAGCCCCAATGATTCCATGGATAGTTTCTGAACCATAGTTTACGAACCATGGTATCATAGTTAAAGACCCAGACATATTCCCCCGCCAAAGAAGATCAAACGAGGTTCATCAAAACAAGATATGATGTCCGAGCATCAGCCTTGCTGGGAAACAAGATCAACCATTCCAAGACCCAATGGTGTATAGTGTGTGGTTTGATTTTGATTCTCTCCATTGTCATCCGCCGTCACTATCCACCACACACACTTCCTCGACAGCTCCATTTGCAGGCTCAAACGTTGGCCATCACAATGTTGAGGTTTTAATTCAGGCAAAGACTCAGACCCAAGAGCAAGCTTTCATAAGGACGAAAGAATGGGGAGTTAGCTGGGTCTTGTGTCAACAATTTAGAGCTGGGTTTGGGGCATTCCGATGTCTCAGGACACAGAAGGATTCTGGGACACAAGGCCCATGGTGGGAAGCCACACTCTCAGTGCAGTGTTGCAGGTATTTCAGAAGCTGAAAGTGACAGTGGTAATGCCAAGATCAGGATGAATAATTCGCAACGGGGTCCCCAAAATAGTGATGATGCATATTGTATGATATTGTATGTATATATAGATATATATGTATGTATATCTCTGTGTGTGTATGTAATTACATATATATATATATATATTATATTAATATATGGACCCGTCCTCCGTCACCCCTCCCCAATGGGTTGGGTACCCCTCATGCCCCCCCCCCGTGCCCCTCCCCTGCCCCTCCCCTGCCCTTCCTGCCAACCCATCCCAAATCATGCCCGGTACCAATCTAATCCATATCACACCCAACATATCACACATATCACATGTATAACATATGCATGTGTATATGTATATGTATATATATATATGTATATATATATACATCTGAAATATACAGCACATATATCTACACATATCTACACAAATAAACAATATATACCACATATACCTAACACTATATCTAGAGCTAACGCTACATATATACCGCGTATACCATACATATACCATATATACCATTTATATATACATACATGCCCCATTATACCATATATACCTGCATACCTGACACTACATACCTAACACTACTATATACTATATACAATATAACTAGGACTACATACCGAGCACTACATACCTTATATATATACTCATATAACATAATGCACACCTCCAATATATTGCCAATTGCATGCCTTATATACCTATATATATACCTATATATATATATACACCTACATTTACCTATATACCTATGCACCTATATACCTATGTACCTATATATGTATATATAACTCCCAATACTTAATACTTAATACTTAATACTGTATACCGAATAGTTAATATTTGTTGACTACCAACTTACACAAGTACCCCCCCACAACCACAGCCACTACCACAGCGAGGGGGAAGGAGGGGATCCTGCCACCACAGCCACTACCACAGGGGGGGAGGAGGAAAATTTATTGGGTGGGGAGGGGGGGAAGGGGGGGGATGTGGCAGTGCCTGGTGCATCTCTACATATATATATATATATATGTATATGTATATCTATATCTATATATGTACATGTATATCATATATATCTATATCTATATCTATATATGTATATGTATATGTATACGTATATGTATATGTATATGTAATATGTACATATGTATATATGTATGTATATGTGTGAACTATGAATACACAAGAGTATACCTGTAACATATACAGCATACATTGTAAATAGCATATAGGTTCACGATGTTCCCATGGTCAGTGGTACCCCCCCCGTGTCAATCAACTTCTTTGTGATCCTGAATTGACATTTGCTTTTCCCAAGGATAAACAAGTCGAACTGCGCCTCCTTTTGTCGGTTGATTCTTCCCAGTAGCTTGGCAATCGATGGAACGCTTGGTGAGAGATGTTCTGAAGGCAACAACTGTCACACAAATAGCACCAAAGTTTGTGCAATCTACAGGTAACTCATGGTAACTCAAGGTTTGAAAATCTCTAGGTTTGTGGGTGCTGAGAGTGACAGTGCCCAAACAAACAGCATGTGGATGCATGTGGTGAGTAGCGCCGTTGAAAGAGGACAAATTGCACGAGATCAAGAACCTTACAGATGAATTTCCCACACGCTTCAGTTCAAGAGTCAGGTGGCCAGTCTGAAAGGTTCAACGATACCAAAAAAATCCAGATAGTCAGACAGTATTAATTGAAGATGCCTTCCATCAAGAGAACGTGGTCGCAGTTGACTCTTTTTGATTTTCTCCCCAAACATGGGTTTCTTGCAATCAAAATTCAACCAAAGGCCTTGCCGTATAGGTCCACAGCCCAAGTGCATCCAACAAAATTGACAAAGATGGCCGCTTCGCAGGTTAGTCCTCTTGGATTCCAGGAGTTACACCTCACGAGCCCAGGCCAGAGTCAGTGTTGGCACATGTTCTTAAGATTTTTGAGCAGCAGCATAGTATGGATCTAAGAGATAAGTCTAAATAAGAAGTGGAGAAAGTTTCACACAGTTCCTGTCCTCCACCTGTTGTCAAGAATTCTGCATTTTGTGGGGTGCAGGAAGGATGGCACCAAGCAAGAATAATCAAACATATTCACAGTGATCCAGCAGCGACTTCATGAGTGGCGGTGCTGCTGCTTCTATCAGCTACTGCTGAGAGCTGAAGGT
This sequence comes from Symbiodinium sp. clade C Y103, assembly GCA_003297045.1. NCBI lineage: Eukaryota > Dinophyceae > Suessiales > Symbiodiniaceae > Cladocopium > Cladocopium sp. clade C. Next base: position 50,803 of record BGPT01003548.1, on the reverse strand, counting down.
TAGTGAGGCAGAGATTATGAGATTGGAAGGTTAATGGAAAGTCAGATTTGTAGTCATTCGTCATTCGATCCCAATTTTGAGTGCCTGGCAGGGTGAAAAGTCGGGACAGGTTTTCTGCCGATGCCACACAGTATTTTACCAGAATATGATCATTCAACAGAATATACCAATGTACAATACATCACAATGTATAGTCATATGCTGATCCCTACATGGGTGGACCTTCAGTTAGATTCCGCTTCCTGTGGTATGACCTTGCCAGGGAATTCATCTCACGACCCATCCACGCGACGCTTGCCGAGTCGCTGCCCAACCTGTGGGTTGGCCATGATGGCCAGAAATTGGGATATGCCACGGTTTGCCGATTTTCAGTCAAACCTGGTGGGATAAGTGGCATGTACTAAGAGGGGATCAACAAATTTGTGGCAAGAACTCAATCGAGATGAGCCTTTTCTTTAACATTTAACGCCATGTGTGATCCATTTTGTTTACACCCAATTTCCAACACCTTTCTCCTGTAGTACTTGCGATGAGCTAGTGCATGCTGACTAAAATGTTTGTTTGTGCATTGAATTTAGGTTGTGCAAGCATCTATTTTATATCATTTTATACACATTTGCATCTCACTTGTATATTTAGGTGAAGTATGTATTGTCGAATGTGAGTACCTGGCTGCGCTCGGGCGGAAGTTTTGCTAATATTCGGTGTCTTTATAGAAAACAAAGGGCCCACAGGAAAGTCCTTTCAATGCCACAGATGACTCGTTGACTTTGTCACTGCGTGCTTAAGCGATGAACGAAGAAACGCAATGATGATGAAAGAACAAATGCAGCAAGAACAAATGCACTACTGAAGGAACGGAATGAATGAATTGGGGGTATGTATGCATGAATGAATGATAATGAATCAATGGTCAATGGATGGAAGGAATGAATGAATTAGTAATGAGTGAATGAATGAACGAATGAACGCAAGAAAGGATGAACAAGTGAACGAATGCATGAACTAATGTATGAAAGAATGTATGAACGAATGAATGAATAGATAACTCGTGAACAAATGAGCTCCCTGTTCTTTGATGATCCTTATGTGGTTGAATTGGTGCCTGGTCCTCTGAGACAAGTGAATCCTGTCGACTGCTGTCCCACACTTTCAGGTTCTGTGACCAAATTCCATGGATCAGTGTTTTATGGCCCAGCCAAAGGGGCTGAAACATCCGCAGTGCGAGCCGAAGCAGACGAGCTTCTCAGCCATATCACCCAGCAAATAGTCCATGGACTCCACGGCAAACACCGGCAAACGTTTCATACTAGGTGACTCTAAGCAGCTGCATGGCCAGTTATATACCTCAAACGCAGATATGGCAAAAACTTGGCTGGAAAGAAGTGCAAGATCTCCAAATGGAGAAAACCGGCAAAAAGCTTGTCAATATATGCAAAAATAGCACCCGCAAAGACTTCCTATCGATAAGCCCAGAATTCCTTCAAGGATCACGCTGTTTTGAGCGCAAGGGCTAGGCCCATTCCTTGGAATAAGATCAGAAGGGCCATGCATACCAGTGTTTTTGACTTCCAGCAACATGCCCCTGGTATGGTTTGCCAAGCTTTGGCCAAAGAGCTTGAGTCCGGTGCAAGCATGATGAGCGTCAAGAGCCTGAACCAACCACTGCTTGATTGATCCCTGACTAGTGAGACTGTCATGGCCCCAGAGCCCCAAGCACTTTTGCGACCAGGTAGATCCGGTGATGCCCAGCCGAAGTTCTTAGGAACTCACATGACGCACAGACGATGGATGATGCAAGCAGCTGCGCAGGTTGGAAGCATTTGCCAGAAGCACCAAGGGTTCCTCGCCCCGCAAGTGCTCAGACAATCACACACCAAGCGCGTGAGTGGAGACCCACTTCCACGCAGCACGTGTCGACCGCATAGATACTCGGGGGTGCCTTTTGACTTGCCACATAGTCCAGTTGTCAGATGAACCACAGCTCCTTTGCATTGCCGTTGAGGCGGAGGTAAGAGCCTTAGAAGATGTCCTGGTGGCTGGGCATCCAGATGGGATATATAGCGAGACAGGCCTGAGTCCACTTGGGACCCACTCCTGCGCTTCATGCGAATGGCCATTCCAGCACATGAGCCATGCAGTACAAACGCATCACCGGAGAACAAATCCGGCAAGTGATCAAAAACAAAAAGCCCCAAGCAGCCACAGGCCCAGACGGTTGGAGTAGACCAGATGTTCTCCGTATGGCACCAGACTTGCTCCAGTCCATAGCTGACCTTTTCTCATGGGTGGAAAGTGGAAATCGGTGGCCTTTGTCTCTTGTAAGGGCATAGTTGAGGCAGCTGCAAGCCAAGTGCGACACTACCGCCCCATCACAATCTTCTCGTAACGAGCATGGAGCTCCTTGCGGTCACATGAGCTTCTGGCCTTTTTGATTGACAAAGTTCCCCAGCGATGCTTTGGCAATGTCCCCAAAAAGATTGCTAAAGATGTTTGGTTTGGAATCCAACAGCACGTCGAAGACCACTAGATTATATTTTTTTGGCAAACCGATGACCGGCTGCATGCTAGACCTAGTAAAGGCATTCAACTACTTGCCTCGGTTGCCAATCATGCAGGTTGCATTTAACCTTGGGTGTCCCACCGCAAATATTTCATGCATGGTTGGGCATCCGCCCTTCAGGTGATGGAGAGAAGATTCTACAAAAGAGGTGCAACGGGCCCAGCACTGCGCTCCACCAGCGGCCTGCCAGAGACTTGCGGCATGTCTGTACTTGGAATGCTTTTGACAAATGTCATCTCAGGCAAGTGGCTACAGGTTAGAGTCCCTCGCTGTTGCCTATGGAGCTACGTAGGTAGTCTTGAGATAATTGCCGAAACCGCCGAAGATGTGCAAATAGGTGACAACGAGTTGTCCAAAGTGCTTTCCATGTTGGTCATGCCCATAGATGTTTCCAAGACCATTTTCTGGTCAACCCAAGCAGCGGAGCGAAAATTGAAGGATGCCGAAGCACCTGCGGTGTACTGGATGAGAGACTTGGGAGGTCACGTACAATACTCACAGAAGTTAGTGTAACAAACTCTATCCTCAATGGAAGGTTTTAGCTGCATCCAGAGCCAGCTATAAGCGCAAATTGCATGCCACAAATGCCATGCAAGTTGCACGGTGTGGCATCCGCTTGTTTGGGCTCTGCTTAGTTTGATGGCCTGCAAGCGGCAACTTTGCGATCACTTGGAGAGCATCGCCCAGGGCCTTCACCCATCTTGAATTTATCTCTGCTCAGTCATCCGGCTGCAGATCCAGGATACTATGCCTTTTGAAACACCATCCCCCCCGCAGGTTCCTCACACATGAAGCAACGAGCCGGGGCCATGCCACCTGCCTTTGCGCCGCATGCACCAGCTTCACTAGCATTGGAAATGTTCTGGAATTTCACAGATGAGCATGGCAGCCCAGTTGACCTGTGGAACGCTCATCCAAGAGATTCAGCAGAGGGTCAGTGAAGCTGGGCAGAAACAAGTAGCCTGCCAAATTTTGTCCAGGAATAGCTTCGGAGGCATGCAGAGCACCAATGGCCCGCCCAGCACCCGTCAATTGCCCTCCAATGCCATGGAGTGTAGCCTTTTTGAAATTGCAGATCACCTTTCGAAATGGGATGCCCATTTTTTGTCGGGCAGAGGATTCCGTCATTCATCGGAATTGGGAGTGCCCAGCTTTGGAAGAAGCCAGACAGGAATGCCCAGACTCCATGCAAAGACAAATCTTAGCGCAGTCTCCAGCCTTGTAAAACCATGGGTCCATCCGCGCCCTAGATGCCCTGCAGCCTTTTCAGCTCGAAGAAATCCACGTTGGTTCGTCCACCTTGGACATTTTCACAGATGGGTCATTGTCTCGACTTGCTTCCAACCCATAGCCCCAGCCTTTCGCCAGGTCGGTACCAGCCTGTCACTAGAGCAGAGTTGTGTTAAGTGATTGTTGCCATTTGCTTTGCCTTGCAGAAAGCTTGCCCCTTCAGGCTGTGGCTAGATAATCAATTTGTGGCGCGACGCATCCGTGCATGTGTTCCACAAAACTTGCCAGATGCCAATCCGAACAAACCCAACCATGACCTGCTCCAGAATTTGCACGACTTGCTTCTTTCCGCTTCGCACCTTTTCCTGATGGTTTTTAAAGTGTGCAGCCATCAAGACTTTACAAATGCTTCTGATCGCATCGCCAGATGGGCTTTCACTGGAAATCAAGCTGCTGATGATTTGTCCACAAATGAGTTTGGCAACCACCCAGCAATCATAACTGCATGGAATGAACTTGTTAAGGAAATAGCATGGTTGGAAACTTTGCGCGCCGCGGCACACCATGTCTTTGTTCAGATCGGGAAGCTTACCCTACAGAAAGACAAGTGCCATGCGCATGATGATGACACCGAAGATCCGCAGACAGATTGGCAGCTAGCACCGGATAGCACCGGTACAAATGAAGCAGTGGCTTTTTCCACCGGTTCTTCCACATGAAGCGCAACATTTCCATATTGCTAACTGGCCATGCATTCACGAGTGGATTTCTTCACTACATACTGGTTCAGGGAATGTGCAAGTTTGGTCTTGGTTTCAACTGTATGCAGATTTTCAAACCATGTTTTCGGACAAAGAACCGTGGTTCAACAGCAAGCAGTTGCGATGGGAGTCACGAAACACGATGCCAGCAGAACCTCTTGTGAGACGCGCAAGGTGGATGACCACCTATTTAACGAATTTTTCAAAGCAACTTGGGTTTTTCCTCCCTGTGGAGTATCGCTTGCCCACTTCCCATGTGATGCACGACTACTGGGCCGGCCAACGCCTTTTCACATACTCGAAACAACTGCGCCTGATTGCACCTATAGTAGGGAAGCAGTATTGCGCAGTGTCTTCACCACCAGGTCCCAAACGAAGGCCCTAAGGGCGTATGGTCGTCATAGCTTAGTATTGAACACCCCACTTATCCTTAAACTGCACCGCTCACTAAGAAAACTGGCCAAATGAAATTCTAACAATTGCACCCATCATGGTGCTCAGGATATTTCAGGATTGATTTTTGATCACCCTGGATATTTTAATTTAGCAGGGCCCAGGCCTGCTTCATACCATCCCAGAGACCCAAGGATATAATCAACCTCTTCAAGGCTTATTTGATGACTGGCACGACCCTGGTTTCTCGGCGCATTTGCACATGGAGTCGTTTATGTTTATCCGAGGAGATCTGGCATGGCACAGAGCCGGCTCATTTCACCGACCAAGAGTCACATTGAAAGGTGTATTAGATTCACATACAGTTGGATAATGTAGCATGCCTGCATTCAATCGTTTAATGAGTTTAAAGTATTTTTAGTGTGCATTTAGTTTTATGTAATTAAAACCTTTTATACATCGTTTTTGCTCGAAATGGCCAGTCCATGGAACTGACTCATTGTTTCTCTTTTTCTGCAGTGCAGGTGAAGCAGAAACACAGCTGGGGCAACTTTGAGGACTTCTTTGACCCGAACTTTCTCGGCACGTTGCCGGATACCAAAGAGTCTCATTTTGCCTTTGCATTGGAAGACCTTCCGAACCTCACAAGCGTACCTTGGCCGCCATCCCTGCCCAAATGATTTCTGTCGAGGATCTGACGCCATGATCAGCCACAGCCACAGCCCTTAGCATGAACCCCTATGGTATCGTGTGGTCATCCGCAGAGGGCCAGCTTCATCTTGTGCGGCAGAGTGGTGTTTTTTGTTGATTTCATGGCCCGCCACCGCTGTGCTACTCCAAGGCAGAGTTCCTTGAGATGGTTTTTGTTTCCGACGACATGGAGTGCTACATCCAGAGCCTCAAGGCTTGGTGAAATCGTTAGCAGATCCCACTTGCTTTGGCTTCATATCCGGGGAACATGGCCGACATGGCCTGACGCACAGGGGGCAGAATCATATCCATGCCAAATCCATGTCATCATTCATCAAAATATCCAGATTATCCAGAATCTAGAACAATCTAGATAATTCATCGGCCCGCAATACTGTTGATAGACAGTCTGGAGGCGATGGAGAGCGAGAGGGATAGATAGATTGCATTAGATTAGATGAGATTACATTAGATCAGATTAACTAGATTTAACTAGATTAGATAGAGATGTGCAATGAGTTGCAGCATCACAATGTACTCGTTCAATATGGTTACCCTAGTATACCCTAGTCACAGCTACCATACAGCAGTGGCGCGAAGAAAATTGAATCAATCAGGGGCGCCTTGATTTTTTGGGGGAGTCAGAATCGATCGAGGACATGCCGACTTTGGATATTGTATATATTGCAGTATAATTGTATCTGTATGGGTGTTTGTGTGGCGTGTGTAAGAGAAATAGCTTGTTGGGATGCATGTTCCCGCTTCGATTCTTCAAGATGTTGTGAAGCCAGATCCAGGCCGAGGATGGCGAGGAGCTGCAGGTGACCAAAACAAATTCTGCCTTTTGCTCCCATGACCATCTTAGCCCTGAGGCCGAGGCAACGGATGAGAAAACTCATCTGATTTCACGTTGCGAAATACGGCAAATATGGGTTGGTCTGAACGGTATACCCTTCAAATTGCCATTCTACCAGGATCATGATGAGTAACCAATGGGTTTTGGGGTGCCCCAGTTTGTGACAAAGCGACGTGATCAAACATGTGTATAATGTCTTGCTTTTATCCTGGGATGGTGGAGTTCACCAATTGGCTATCTAGGGATTCTGGAACCTCCAGCCAGTTGTGTAGAAGGCACTGTGTTCAATTTTTTTCAGATGGACCCAGGAATCCAAATCCTACTCGTACATTAGTCCAGCTGATGGCTGATGGCTACACACCAGTATTTGCCAGTGGCAAATTGTTTTGTCTAAAATGTGACGTTGTGAAGCCTTGTAAGGCCTGCGACGGATGGCAGCCAACATCAAGTTTTGCTCTTCCCATGTCGGCCTTCAAAGACAAGATGAGGAAGTTCGGGGCCCCAATGACCAAAAAATAGAATTGTTGTGAATTGTTAAATATTCTTAATTGTTAATCTTAGTATGGGCTCCCTTGGTTCCAGTTGCTCCATGTCGTGGCGGCACAATTGCGATGAATTGTGGCGCTGTTATTTTTGGATGATCTCAGCCGTCACCTGAGGGCCATCAAGGCCATGTATTGGGACTACGGAGTGCGAAGGCCCAGGGCCTTTGGCGAAACAGTCTCATGCTGGAGGGTTGGATATGAAAGTTGACAGGTCGTCATTCTCTGTTGCACTTGGTGGCATCTTTGTGGAGCTTTGAGAATGATGATTTGGCATTGCTTCACAATTCATCAAACATCAAATTCACTCAAACCGCTTTGGAGTAATTGAGTTGGCTAATGAAAACGCGTTTGGAAGTGAATGCAACTGCAAGATGTCACTGATATCACAAAATCTGCAGTGGTCCAACTCCAACCGGCGCCAGTGTGGTCTTCAAGGGGCATGCAGTTTGCGCCTCCTTGAGCAACTTTGAGGCACCGGCGACAGTTTGATTTATCTCACTCCGTGTTCCTGAGATTTCCGAAGCTAGCGCTGTTTGTCAAGTCTGGCATATTTTGTAGTTTGCACTCTGCTCCTCAAAATCACCCGAAAATACTGCCTATACCAATGCTATAAAGTGGTGCTATGCTGCGAATTCAGAAAGATGGGCCAGACCGAGAAAAAAAATGCAATCCCGCGGCCTCCTGTGGCCTACGGTGCAGGAAGAGATCCACTTGGAAAATATTTCGGTCTCCGTCGATCTCTCCCTGAAGCCGCAGATCAGACCCATTGCATGGATGCCTGGGCACAGGGCCTCAGACAGAGCATTAAGCTTTCGAGGTGGAGAGCTCATCACCCATTGCAAAGGCTTTTCTGATGATTTATCATGGTTTTTAAACGTATTTGTGTGTGATTCAATCTAGCACTTTAGGGGACATGGCGGATGCGTCATGAACTCAATGGCGATGTTCGCCTCTGTTCGCCTCATGAGCGAACATCATACCGGACTTGCTGGTGACAGCCGCTCTGCCTGAGGCAAAACGTGCAAGCCGATACTTACCCTTGTAAGAAACTTGCCTAGATTTTGGGACTGCACTGAGGGAATGAAAGGTGGCTTTGAAATATGATATGTATATATATATATATATTATACATATATATATATATAAGGGCTGCCGCCCCTGCCGCCGACCCCGGAAATCCCAAAGCAATGTGGAGGACGACAGAAATCCAGCAAGCAGGACACCTGTGACAAGTGGTTGATCNTAAGGGCTGCCGCCCCTGCCGCCGACCCCGGAAATCCCAAAGCAATGTGGAGGACGACAGAAATCCAGCAAGCAGGACACCTGTGACAAGTGGTTGATCCGTTTCTGATGATTGATGTATTACAAGAAGACATATTTCAACCAAAAAACA
>BGPT01003548.1:0-26833 GCA_003297045.1 Symbiodinium sp. clade C Y103 | reverse complement strand
ATATATATATATATATACATATATATATATATATACATATATATATATTATATATACATACATATATGTACATAATTATATATATATGTAATATACATTTATATATACACATTTATATATAGTTATATATATAGTTATATATATATAGTTATATATATAGTTGTATATATAGTTATATATATAGTTATATATATAGTTATATATATAGTTATATATATAGTTATATATAGTTATATATAGTTATATATATAGTTATATATATAGTTATATATATAGTTATATATATAGTTATATATATAGTTATATATATAGTTATAAAAATAGTTATTTATATAGTTATATATATAGTTATATATATAGTTTTATATTTATAGTTATATATATATATAGTTAAATATATATATATATATGTTGTAGTTCGGCTCTCTCTCTCTCTCTTCTTATCGTGCGTGCGTTTATACGATTATTATTTATTATTAGTGATTCGTTCTTCCCAAACACTCCCCTGCACCGTTCACGTGATTCGGCGATGGACAGAGGGAGAGGTAATGAGAGAGAGAGAGGGAAAGAGTCAGAGAGAGAGAGAGAGATAGAGATAGAGGGAGAGATAGGGAGAGGTAGATACATCGCAAAATGGCAACTCAAATATACCAAGTCAGGCGGACAAGCGCGCGCCCACACACACACACACTCTTGTTCGAAGAATTGGACTGACAGAGCATACTTCCTTCAGAATGAATCGTCTTGTGTAAATTTACACAGTACCTGCCATGACTGTTGGGCCATTTCAACCATTTAAATTTGGAGGTTGGGCTTGTGTTGAGCTCATGTTGGGCCATGATTGAGCCTAGTTAGAATTGTACTGTATAGCTGTATAACTTGTAAACCACAAATATGAGCATCGTACATTCATTGCAGGGTCGAAGCGTTTGGTTTCATGCTTGTCGGATTGCAGGAGCTTGTCCCACCATGTCACACCGTTGATGATGTAGCGGCAGAACGATGCAGAGCATATGTTCAACTTTTCGGAGGGTGGTCTGGTCGCTATGGGCGTTACTTTGTAGAAAAGTAGATATCCCTTTCCAAAGTTCTCTTGATATATGTTTTGAACCCGTGGTAGCCTGGGTTGGCGGTACGAGTATTGCAGTACTGCTGGTAGATTTTGTAGAATGCCAGGGCCGCTAGGGCATGTCTCTGGCAGCTGGGCCAACCCAGGACTAGTTGTGACGTGGAGATCCTGAACGGGACTGGGGGGTTGATGGGCTGTGGCTGGTGCGATAAATGATAGCACCCTCGAAATTTGATGCAAGATACTGTAAGATTCTGTAAGGTGCTGTAGGAGTGAGAGACATGGGACATATCTGCGACACACCTGTGACATATCGGAGGCACATGGAGGCACCAAGCCACAGCTACCGGCAGGTTGCTGGAAGCAAAGCAAGGGCTGATTGAACGAACTGAAGTACTGAAAATCCTTGGAACTTTCAGAACTTGTGGTGCGAATTGCTTTGAGAGCTGCTGTGCCAGTTTTAAAGCCAGCATAAGAAGAGACTATTTGAATCTATTTGAGATCGATCCGGGCTTTCACATGGATGCACACAGCTATGCACACACGCAAAGGGCGCCTTTTCCCAACGCTAGTTTGCCATTTTGATACTACAGGCGATTTGTTTTGCGGAATCTTCTCTGTGATTCCTGACTGCTGAAAACCTTCTATCAAAATCTATCAAATATTGTGTGGAGCTTGGCATTGTACAAGTTGCATCTTTCTGGCCCAGCGGTTTGATTACTTGCAGCAAAATGTGTCAGGGAAGCAGTGCAGCCTTCTGGATTGGAGTTCCTACGGCAAAATGTGGGAGATTGCGGGTGGATGGTAGCAGCCGTGTTACGGCTGTGTTCAGTGTTCGCTTTCCTAATTTATTTATATATATTTTCGTTAGCAGCAACTGGGGAATGCTTTGGCAAGGGCATGTGTTCCAAGATGTTCCAGGTACTTGGATCATCTTGGATCAGGTTGTACTTTCCAAGTCGCCGATCACGGACATGCTGACACCGACACCAGTGTTCCTTCATTGACATGATGAAACAAGACGTGCCTGAGTCACACATGCTCGCTCCCTCCATACTACACCCCCCAGGCTCCATCACGGAACTATGCGCAATTCAGGCTTTTCATCACCATCGTCAATGAGGATGCCAACTGCACCATGCAGGACTTCAAGACAAAGGCGCCAAGCATCTTTGAAGCCTCGAAGTCCTCTAACTGGCAGAGAAATTGTGTCGGGCTGCAAAAAGTTGATGACTTCCTTTTGTCTCAAAGTTTCAGCAACCCCTTCACTTCCAGGGCTTGTGAGCAGAATTGACATATTGCAATCCAAAGGCATCCAGAAGCTATACGCTCATTCATGCCTGACCTGAACTGTTACAGCCCAACACTAGCTTGGATTCTCTTGAAGAATATCTATATGTAATTATTGTAATATCATATTAATATCAATTTAATATCATATCTATATAAAAAATGATATCTATTAATCTGTGATACTCAAAAAATCTACTGCATTGTGTTTGCTTCCAACGTCTTGGGATGTGGAGTTTGCTCTTTGGAACTGCGGCGAAGTCACTGATTTGGAAGTTTCGGTTCAAGGGAAAGTGGGGCTCAAAAACGTGTGGGACCAGGGACCACACCAGCCGAAGCTATGTCAATTGCATCCATTGCAGTTCGGGCAGACAGCACTGAAGAGGCGGGTGATAGCTGAGGTTATACGGCCAAACTTCCATAAATCAAAAAATCGTCGAAGCGGCCATGAATTGAACAGTGCTAAATCGCTGATTAAGATTGAACGTGTATATTTATATACATGTATATATTACGAAAGCCAGCCGAAGGCCTGGGCTGAGTATAGGTATAAGCGAAGCGAAGCGAAGCTAATCTAGGGGTGTGGGGGGGGGGAGGCTCTGATTTGGGCCCGTTTGGGAAGGTGAGGCCAGAGCCTGGCTGGGGAGAGCTCCAAAAAAGGTGGTCCCGGACTTCGTTTTTCCGAGCTTGAAAGGGAAGCTCCATTTTGGACACTTTTTGGTTGAGTTTTGACGTTTTTCATCGGGTTTCAAAGGCCAAAACACTGTGATTTACATTGTTTTTGTGCTTTTGGCATGGAAAAATTACTTCTTGCAACATGCTGAAAACTGCGTAAATACCAGTGTTTTTGCTAGGTGCGGGCCACAAAACACTGTACATGCCGTGGTTTTTGCTAGCAGGAGCAAGAAACACCGTAAACACCGTGGTTTTAGGCTCCCGAAGCGCAAAAAACATCCGTATTTACAGTGCTTTTTGCTCCGAGACTCGAAAAATGAATGTAAAAAACATGCAGCAACAACAACAGCAGCAGCAACAACAACAACAACAGCAACAACAGCAACAACAACAACAACAACAACAACATCAACAACATCAACAACATCAACAACAACAACAACAACAACAGTGTGTAAAAGTATTTCGGTGTAAAGATGTTTGTGTGTAAAAGGGTCTGTGTGCAAAAGCCTCAGTGTGTAAAAGCCTCTCTGTGTAAAAGCGTCTGTGGGTAAAAGTGTTTCTGTGTAAACGGGTCTGTGTGTAAAAGTGTTTGTGTGTGAATTGGTCTGCGTGAAAAAGCATGTGTGTGGGTAAACGGGTCTGTGTGTAAAAGGGTCTGCGTGTAAAAGTGTCTGTGTGTAAAAGCATTTCTGTGTAAAGGTNGGTCTGTGTGTAAAAGGGTCTGCGTGTAAAAGTGTCTGTGTGTAAAAGCATTTCTGTGTAAAGGTGTTTGTGCGTAAAAGGGTCTGTGTGTAAAAGCGTTTGTGTGTAAAAGCGTCTGTGTGTAAAGGCGTCTGTGTGTGAAAGGGTCTGTGTGTAAAAGGGTCTGTGTGTAAAAGCGTCTGTGTGGAAAGGCGTCTGTNGCGTAAAAGGGTCTGTGTGTAAAAGCGTCTCTGTGTGAAGATGTTTGTGTGTAAAAGGGTCTGTGTGTAAAAGTGTTTCTGTGTAAAGATGTTTGTGTGCAAAAGGGTCTGTGTGTAAAAGCTTCTGTGTGTAAAAGGGTCTGTGTAAAAGCGTCTCTGTGTAAAAGCGTCTGTGTGTAAAAGCGTCTGTGCGTAAAAGCTTTTGTGTGTAGTGTAAAAGGGTCTGTGTGTAAAAGCGTCTCTGTGTAAAAGCGNGAGGAATTGGTGTGTAAAAGGGTCTGTGTGTAAAAGTGTTTCTGTGTAAAGCTGTTTGTGTGTAAAAGGGTCTGTGTGTAAAAGTGTTTGCGTGTAAAAAAAAGTGTCTGTGTGTAAAGAGCATACAGCGCAAAGAAAAAAACGCCGCCTGAGCATTTGTTTGGAGGCTGGCTTTCGTCCCCCCCTTCTCAGGTACTGTGTATACATATAAGTATATATATATACATATGATATCATATTATACATATAATATATAACACAATAGTATCTACAGAGAGATAGACATCGGTCCTCATCTTTGCTGGTGAGCTTTGCCCTGCTGCTATTGTTGGCAGTTTTTGATGGCTAGTGACTTTTGAACCCAAAGATGCCTAAGGGGTTCTCCCAGGACTCGCTTCTACCTAATGGATGAGATGACCAAGATTCAGCCGGCAACCGCAGGTCTTGGTCGTTTTTGGGGGTCGTTTTGGCTATGGTTCTGGGGGCACCTGCTTGACGCATTGCCGAGGCCCAATCCATTTGGGGAAAAGAAGGACATGGTTCGCTGGACAGAGGAGCGCGCTCTTTTTTCCTGGGTCTTCTGGAGGTATCTAAATTCCATTGTTTTCAAGACGGATCCTGGGGTGGAGCCATTTAGCCACTTTATTTTCTCCAGGATTAGGTGATAAGGAGTATGTTTTCAGCAGCTGCGGGTTTGCAAGCCCTGCTGTTTTCTCAGAGGCGCTGGGACCAACCTGGCTAACCCCTTGTACTTCATCACGGCAGCGTCAAGATTCCCATGTGCACACGAATGGTCGGAATTCACGGAAGGTTGCTGTTTGCAACTGGCGCCATTTTTGGTGAGGATCTCCCAGCTTACAAATGGGTATCAGCCAAAATCTAATTAGTGCCCCAAAGATGGGATGTTTTCCTCTTGAAAATGACCAGTTAAGCAAACAAAAACAGCAGATGTTCTTCATGTGGTGACAAGTCATGAACCCACTGGACCCCTGAAGCTGGAAGTAAAATAAAAGGAACCCACTCAACCCTGCAAAACCCTTTGAACTTCTTCTTTTCTTGGGGTATCCAAAAAGTCTCAAATAGTCACAAATTAAAAGAGGATCTAAACGCCAACCGTCTGAAACACAAAGTACCCGAACTCACTAAACCCCTTCATGTCTCAGGTCAAATTAGGTGGTTCTTACTTAGTGATTAATGTCCTTTATTATTGTTGACACTTTTGGCTGTCAAAATTTTGACCAAATTTCACCGGTGGAAGCTGCCCCATCATGGGCGCCCACGCCAACCAGGACCCCGTGAAATGGGACGTGCTCACTGCAGAGGACCTCAAAACGGCCGAGCGATATGGCTGGGAGAGCCTGGAGGGTCGCAAAAAGATTCAGGGATTTCACCACCATTCACCATTCATCAGGCGAGTTTTGCGAGTTTTTATCATAGTTAAAAGGAAGGGTTTCTAGAGGTATCCCTCATACCCACTAAACTATAGTAGACTAAGATGGATATGGACAAATCCATAAAGTAGATCATTGCCCAAACAGAAAAACCATGGATTTCATTGGATTTCAATGTCGGTGTCAGTTGACCTGAGGGTATTTTTCGGGGATGATTGGGCAGTGATGATCTGCTTGATGAGCCCAGTTGACCAGGCTGGTGAGCCCCCGAAATCCATTGCTTCATCATTTTTTTCTACTGAACTGACCCTACATCCCATTTTTTGTCCCCCGATTCCCTGCGACTCGCAGCCAAGGCAAGGTGCTCGTGGATCAGGACTGTTGATGAGATTTCAACCGATCCCAAATATTAGGATTATTAGGAGCAACAAACTGGGTATGGGTCCAAAGCGAAGGGCCAGGAAACGGCAGTTCGTAACTGTCAACTCTGCATTTTTTTGGGTTGTACCCGATACTGTCCCCAAATCACTGTCAAATCAATGATGTTTGGGGCCCAGATTGTTTGGGAGGACCCCGTGTTTTCACGTATTTTCATGTATTTTCAGCGTGACAAGAAAGCATCCCAAAGTATCTCGGCGCCTCCTGTGACGCCAGGGTATGGGCAACTCACTAATACTTTGGAAGCACGTTTGCTGAAGGCGAAATTCTTCGAGCCCTTTCTTCTGGTTCCAACTTCATTGATACAAACAATTCGACCTGTCTTTTCCCTTAGGTCTGCATTTCGAGCTGACCAGGACCTCACCAACGAAGACATGGGCTGGAAGTCCTACATTTACACTGCGACTCAGGCACCTGCAGCGTTTCAGGCGATGTTCTCAGTCGGTTTTCAGTGACTGGACCCGAGGACCGCGACTGGGTGGCCAAAAACTGCAACATCACGCAGACAGTTGCGCAGTCCTCAGTGGCTAGTGTCGGATTGCATGTGGTGTTGAAGGTTGGTGGTCATGAGGCGGCGACACTTAGTTTTTTTTAACTATACATTTGCGGCATGTTTTTTTGAGGGAATCGCATTTTGACAAGTTTGGATGGACAAATCCCTTCCCTTGCACTCCGCAGTGCCCCAAGGAACTCACCAAAGCCTTCCAAGAACAGCTGGAACTCGTCAGATCGCATAAGTTCGGTGAATGAGCGAGTAGGAGATGAAATGATCAAGATGACCACCTGAGGTGACTTTTACTGATTTCAGTATCTCTTAGCTAACTTTGTGGGGCCAATGTCCAGCGACCTCCTTGAGGCTAAAGGGAGTTTTGATCATTTCACGCAGCATTAGACCCTCAAAAAGGCCATTGAGTGAGCACCAGCTTACTTGGGCCCTGCTCGCGTGCGGGAAAAAGGGAGGGGCTCAATGGCCAGGGAAATGCCATTTGAATCCCAAATCAGGAGATATTGAATGTATGTTGGAGAATCAGATTTAGGGCATCAACGCTTATATAGATATCGCATCAATGAGCTGTTTTTTGGCATTGTAAATCCCGGGTAAAGCTTGCTCGAATAGTTTAGTGGCTCGATTTTTTGCCACAAAAATGGAGGTTCTCGCGGCGAATTCTAAGATGGAAGAAGATTTCGCACGCACCAGCTCTCTTCCGACAAATAGTCCAACATCGATTTCCAGGCCATAGACATGGCGGGTCAACGACGGACTCATGGACTCAAGTTGTCTCTGTGGATCCAGTTGGCGATCGAGCTCTTTGACTTGAAGGACACGCCGGATGGTGATGCGGACTCTCCCAAGTGTGTGCCTGGGTGTGGCGGCTGGTGGGTATCCCACTTAGTCACTGGAGAAGGATTTATAGCTGGGATATATATGACATGTATGACATATATGACTGGATTGTACCAAATTGTAGCCTTATTTTTAAATCAATTGGAAGAGGAAAATACAACGAACTGTGACATCAAGGTGAAGACCCCCAAACTTAGAGTTTTTATGAGGCCATATGCCAGTCAGGGTATCTGGGAAACTGGACCAATGGTCAAGGGCCAAATGCGGGATATTTTTTGGCTTAAAAGGCAGACGAAATTGGACTGGGAGACGAACAGGAACGGGATAAATATGAGGCCTGTTTCTACAATTCTGCCAATGCTGCGCAACAATGAAGGATTGGTGCCCCCTGGAAATGGGACAAGAAGGAATGAACCCCAGGCTGACTGGCTGACCATTCATCAATCGTGCTTTTTGTGAATTAGCAACTTGTCCAGTCAAAGCTATGTTCACCGACAAAATTGCATTATGGCTGGAGGATTAGGGGGGTAATCTTAGAAAAAGATGAATTTCTACCGAAAATGATCGCTGAATCACCTAAAAATGGTCCATTCCCATTATTAAATCACCACTTCACCACTTTTTGTTGGTGACATTAGCCTCTCATTGGCGCCTCCAAGCTCCGCAGTTCAGGCCATGGGCTGCTTGGGAGGAGTTCCCATACATAATGGGCAGGCGCCAGTGATCAGGGGATATAGTTGGGCTGCCAGGAACGATCCCCAAGTTGTGGTTTGTCATTCCGGATACTCTCCACTAGTCAAATGTGGCAATTGAGAATCCATCATGTATATGTAGGTGATTTTCCTATTAAAGACTATTGAAGCCTCTATTTAAAGGGGATTTACCAGCCACGTTTGATTACCGGAGGGTGGATCTTGGGATGATTTGAAAACTAGCCCCCACATGGTTGAGAATTGGGCATGGTTTATCAGTGGAGTTGACATGTTTTGGTTTGTCGGACTAAACTAACACAGAAATTGTGGAAATTCCATGGTTTCCCAGCTAAAATATCCGCACATGATGGGTTTTCCACATATCTGTTTTATCAAGTGGAAGGTATTAGGAATACTCAACATTGGCATCCATTGGCATCACAACTTGTCCCACTTTCAGACGGTTCGCTTGCAGATAGTGGATCACGCCATGCCCACGGGCTTCCGCTACAAGTTTGGGCCTTGGTGCAATTTTTTTTTTGAGCTTTGGATGGTGGATTCATGCTGTGCAACCTGGCATTGTTGTCATAGGATAAGCAACATGAGTTTTTGGTAGCCGACCTGGTAGCCCCCATGAATGTCAAGAAGAAGACATTCTCTGCTATCATCAGACTGCAACATTGTCAATGAATCCTTTGCTGCAGACAATAGGGACGACTGGAGGGTTTGATTGGTAGAAAGAAACCAATCACGAGAGATAATTTATTCAGCTTTTCTCCGCACTTCACTGCACACATCATGTCTGCTTTCTTTGTGAACCTGTCAGCAAGTCGGGTTTTTGGATCGGGCAAATGACCTTGTTTGATGTTTGATGATAGAAGGTTGGTGCGTTAACGTACTACAACATACTTTTTATATCCATCCCTAACTGGAATGATGATCTTCAAACAATGCACATTTTTTTGGATGGGCCCAAGCAGCACCCAGTGATTCAACAGTTCTTCAATGTTCTTCACCTTTCCGGCGGCCACGGGCCGAGGTTATGGCTCTTGGCAGCCAGCATGAGCGAATGGAGAGAAGTTTTGCCCGAGAAGTTGCTTGGATCCATTGAGTCAGATGTTTCTGTTTTGACTTGAAACTAGGTGTTCCTAATATTCGCCTGTTTGAATCCACAGACACACCTGCGTTTTGCAATCTCACTACATAATCTTTGCCGTCCAAACTGCAACTGGGAAGCTCCTCAGAGCCGTCCAGTCAGTGGTCCAAAGGAAAAAATCTGCCGTGCGGTAATCAAACATGGTGTGAAATCCCATTCATTTATACACTAGATTGTTATTTTCCACATGGTGTGAAATCCCATTCTGTGATGAACATCTTCCCATCATCTCTCAACTGCCATTTTTCCCCCAACAGCATTAGCTTAGGGGTGTCAGCCAAGATAAGGTTTGGTGCGGTTTCCAGTGCGGGTTTCGGGCTGGTTCCGGAGGTTCTGTTCGGTTTGTGTTCACTGCTGTCACGCTTTCCTATCACCGCTGTTGGGGGATACCAGGGCGCGGCACTGCTTGGACTTCGACTTTGAGTACAGTGTGAAGTTCGAAGCCAAACTCACACCTTTCGAGGCACGAAGATCTTTGGCAAACTCACCAGCCACTGAAAATAGTCTTTCGATGTTTTTTATTTGGATTAAATATGGTATTCCCAAAGCCAGCGATTTATCACCATTTCTGTTGATTTTCTTATTAAGATGGCAATTTTGGGACTAGATTCTGGATAAACCCAAGGTTATTGTGGGAAATTAGAAGGACGAGGTGCCAATTGAGAATTTGATTAGACTTCTCAGTCTTTACCGGATTTCCTTCCTGGTACTTGTATCTGGGGTGAGGTGTGGAGGGAAATCAGGAATTTTAAGGGAATACATTCTGCATCCTTGACGCCCAGAGTTGGGCCTTCAAATATGTCCACTGTTCACACGAAGCATCAAAAACGGATCATACGATGTTGAAGAAAGAAGTTCGGCACGCATTGCCTGAGAAAGTTGTTTCATCGCGTGTGCCCTCCCGAAAACTGTTCTTTCCGAAAGCGCTTTTTTTGCCGCTCTGCCCCCAAGCATTCCCAGCAGTTTGTTGTTGAACATCTCCAAAGCCCAAAGCCACCATGCAAGAATTTGAAAGGGGGATCTATGACCCAATTTCCTATTCATATGGGTCCTTGTGTTTCCCGTTTTGGCAGCATCACGTTTCCCTTTCTGGTAGCATCAAGCATCACTTTTCAATGGTCAAATAGTGATTAAGCAGCGAATCCCGCGAAAAGAATGTGATATTCCCTATCGAACAAGGAAGATCACTCAATTATTGCCAGAATAATTCTCACCTAACAGGCCATCATATCATACATTATCATATCCAAAAGGAAATCTTTGGGCTTCAAGTCTATGAGAAATGTAGCCTCAATCACAGGTAGGCCCTGCCGCTTGGATGTGTGAGTTGGGGCTTCCCAGACCGGGCCGGGTGGGAAGCACCTTCAAAACATGCCAAATTTTGGGAGGGAAATTGGTGGAACCCACTTTTTCTTGGGAATTTTGGCGGCGAATCTGCTGGATTTATTGACAATTTCTGGAAACAAATGGCAGAGAATTTGGGTCAATTGTTGACATTTTTGAATTTTGGGAGGGAAAGATTTGTTTTAAAGGACTGAGAGGAAAAACAATTCATGTTGGACCATGTGACAGCTGTAAGTTGCAGCTTGGTGGCTTGCCTCAGGTTCGCACGGTTGCCCCGGAGAATCGTCCAATCACCCAACAAGCTTTCAACTGAGAAGGCTGGAAATGATAGGTTGAGGTACTCGTAGCTTGGGGGTGCATCCCAAAATTGTTGCTAACCCATATACAACTGGGGTATATCAGTATATCACACATACTCGCATATATGTATATATATATGTATATATATAATATGTGGCAATACCAGCCCTGGACCAGAAGTCAAACATTTGTAGTGGCACTTCTTTAATAAACTTTAGGCTCGAAACATGCGCGGGGTTGACACCAAATGGAAGTACCAAAGATTAGGGCTCGAATAGATTAGGGGAGTACCAAAGAGCCGTACAAGTAAGTGTAAAGCGTGCTAGAGGCACTCGCCAAAGGCGAACACTGCAGGGCACAAGACAGCAGCACATCATCCTCCTCATCCGAGAGTGGTTGAAAATGCCGACATTCTCAACAAAATGCAACAATGATTATCTCCCCTTGGATTCCCTGTGGTTTAGCAGACATAGCAAGATCCATGATGCAGAAGTAAAGTTATGTAGCGGGCCCCCACCTATTTACGACTTTTGCACACTTCTGGGAAAAGACATTTCGACCAGCCACGATATATATATATATATATTTATGTATATATATATATATATATACATAGATATAATATAGTTGTAACGTATGTATATATATATATATATATATACACACGCACATGGTCACATTATATATCATGATACATATATAGTTATGTATCCGTGGGTTATGATATGATTATTACATCCACATAGTACTTGGGATGCACGTCCAAATCATCCAAGTGGTCTGGGCATGGTAGAGAAACACGTAATTTTTCTGGGGATGCTGTTTAAGGCTGACTACCAATATGCTTCGCGTGTGGCCTCGGATCTTTTCGTGTTATTTCTTCACCAGTAGGCAGAAACCTCGGAAACCCAGAGATTGACTGATCACTGCTGACATTGGACTCGTTAGACCAGTTAGACCATCCAATTTTGGACGTCCCTAGTTGCCTGTACTACGGCTTCAGGTCGTTTCCCTTTGAGTAGTGGCATTTTGTTTTTGTTTTTGCACACAGTGTTTTCGCATGGGGTCCATGGCTGCTTTTCACAGTCTGAGGGTTAGAAGACAGATTATTTTTTTTGATGCTTACGTATAATGGGATCCAGCTGCATGCGCTTGGAACACTATTCAATCCCTTTGCACATATTTTAGCAACTATATAGATATATGTGTGTATATATATATATAGATCAAGATGCCTGTAGTTCAGGTGTTGGTTGGTTGTCCCTCCAGCATTTGCCAGTTGGGCACTGACGGAGCAGAATACATCTACGGAAGAAGCCGCGCTGGCAATGGTTAAGTTGGCCACTTTTTTTTGGGGGGGATCCACAGGGTAGAGAGGAACTTGAAGAAACATATGGGTGTGTCTGAAAATAGGGTACACCCATAAAATGATTCGATTTATGGGGAAAATGATGGTGAACCAGTGGATGGAATGGGGTGCCCTATTTTGAGAGGTAACTTGACATGTCATGAGAGGGACTTGGCGAATCACATGAATCAGATGAGTTTGGGATCGAGGGTTGTGGCGAAGCAGCCAGGCATTTGGGTTCGAGACCGCTTTGGTTTTCCACCAGAAGAGGCTGCAGTTGGGGTTTCCTGCAGAGTCACCTGGGGAATGCTCTAATATAGATAATGAACATCTACACCTGCTCGTACCAGTCTGGTTACCAGCCATTTTGGCGCAAAAACTACAGGCCCCCTCCTTGTCTGGTTCACAGTCTCTTGCTGCAAGCTGACTGATCATGAGCTCCACATGTCAGGTAGAAGACATGGAACATGAGATCACCCTGGAGGCATCGATATCTGCAGATTCTCGTCAGTGGGTAGAAGTTGATCACCCAGAGTTTTTCTCCCCACTTTTTTCCATCCTTTTTTCATCCTTTTTTCCCAATCTAATATCCAAACACATCCACCAATTTCATGGCATTTCCACCCGTCCGGCTAGCCAGGGACCCCTCTCCAAATCTCCAGGTATCTGAGGCCTGCATCTTCCGGGCCACCACTCACCACTCCGATGGGGTGGACATCCACCTGAAGCTCACCGTCCAAGGCTGGAAGATCCTGATGGATTTTGAGAGATTTTGGGATTGGGAGGATTTACGTGCGATCAAAGAAACTTAAATAATAGTCAGTAGCTAGGTTTTAATAAAATGAAGGAGGTAATTAGGTATTGACTTTTATGATTTGTAGAAATGAAAGAGGTAATATGGTTAGTAGTGATGATTTTGAAAAAATGAATGAGGTAATTATGCCTTGACGGTTTTTATTTTCATTATAGTTTTGATATTGTTGAAAAAATGAAGTAATCAACAATATTAAAAATCTGTGTTTAGACTGTTACAATTGAAATGAAAAAACTTCTATGAACTGTGGTTTTGTACATTTTTTGGGTGGGCCACTTCCCACATGATCGAGGCCCATCCTGGTGCCCCAATTCACCAGTTTTATTTGGTTTGGTGCTTTCAAACACATTCTCACCCCATGTCAATATTTGGGATGATGATCCCCAATGACTTTCATATTGACTCCACACCCAGATGGGCCCCGCACCCCTGTTGCATCCAAACGGCATTGTTTAAACCAACCAAGAAGTCTCATCCGCTGACGCCTTCCCCGCAAAGAGGTCAGGAGAAGCAACAAGTGCCGGGTGCCGAGTGCCTTCTTGTAGCAAACCATGGAACTGCCAGAGATTTTCAACAGTTCCTCCGAGTTCCTCCTGGGTTCGGACTGGTTGTTGGTTTCAGCTGGTCTCAAATATATTCGAGTCGCTCCGCGACGAGAACCGCCCGCACCCAGCGAGAAAAGGAGCGGGCGTACATAGCCCAACCAAAGCCGACTGGGGTCAAACTTGGCCGTCCTTGGCCTCAAGTTGGGCCAAACCGGGCCCACCAACTTGGGCCTAACTTATGCCAAACTCGGGCCACTTGGCTCCAACTTGGGCCCAACTTGAGCCCAAATGGGGTCACAACTTGGGCACGTTTGGACGCAAGTTGGGCTTAACATGCGCAACTTGGTCTTGTGTGTGGGCATCTGGCGCTGAAGGTGGGCCCAAGACAGGACCACTGTGGGGAACATGGCCTTGCACGAGCTCCCATCAAAGCCGAAAAACGGTGGAAATAGCGGTAAAACTGCATGTTTTCAGCGTGTCGCAGTCCGCAAAATTGGCCCAGCTTGGGCCCGGCTGTCTCCAAAAGGTGCCCAACTTGGGCGCAAGTTACTCAAGCTGAAGTTGGAGCCAGTGGGTCATGTTGAGCTGAAGTTGGGCCCAAATCGAGCCAGATGGACACCAAATTGAAGCCGTGCGATGCAGTAGATGTCCAGCCACGCAACTTGGGCCGAAGTTGGAGCCAAGTGGGGCCAAGTTGGGCGGAAGTTGGGGCGTCTTGGCCGAAGTTGACCCCAAGTCGAGCCGAAGGTTCGGCCATGTTGGATCGAAGCGGTGCATTTGCAAAACGCGGAAATCACCACAGCGCGGGCGAAAATGAGGCCCCCCCCCGCTAAAGCTGTACCAGTCTGACAGATCTGTCCATTCGTATCATCGGCTCCGCTCCTAAACTGTCACGCCGCAGCACCTTCGGTGCGGGCGGATTTCAATCAATAGGGACGACGAATCCGACTGACTTTGCCTATTTTAGTGATGACAGAGTCACTGACCTTGCTGTTTTCAGGATCTGGTGGCTGCCTGAGGTGCAAGAGCATCAAACATCCTGGACCAGTTCCACGTCAAAGTGTTTTCTGCCTTCTCCAGCCAGGCCATGGTTATTCCTGAGACTAGGCAGAGGTGAGAGAGCCTATGTAGCGTGGTCCGAGAGTCCTGGAAGGAAGAAGTTGGAACATTCTGTAATGCAATGCAACTGATCGTGATTTCGTTGCGGTTTGTGGGTTGGGGACGGTTGGGGGTCAAACCTAAGTCTTTTTCATATCCTAGAATTGGTTGAAAGATGTTGAAAGGACCATTTACGCGAAACCTGTATATTTGGGCAATTGTACCATGGCTTCCTTGCACAATTTTCCCTGAGATCAATCCATTGAATGGTTTCTCCCGCTCAAGGCACTTATTCCTTGACCTTCTATGCTGAGTATCCGCTGGGAGGCAGCTGAAGCATGGTGGAACCATTTGGGGACTTGAAAACCACACCATATAAATCAGTTACCATATCATGCAGTAGAGGAAACAGTAAATTAAGGGAGATACGGAAAAACTACATGGTTTCCAGGAGCATGATCTACACATATTTTTTTTCCAGTATCCAGGTTGGTTGACTGCCAGAGGCTTGCACCCTTGCAGCGACTTCTTTGCACAGGCCCAGGGCACTATGTTTTTTTAATCCCATCCAAAAGAATTCGACACCATGCGCCATGTATGGTCCAAATATGTGGAAATCACTTAGTAATCTATCCTTTCCGCAGGGTGTTTAATGTTAGGGTGGTGGGATTAGTAATGTGGCAGTAGCCAATCCAGTACTGAACCAGGACCGGGGTCCGTCGCCGTATACCCAATCCTCACAAAAATTGGGGATACATTATTTGTTGAATTTACGTCATTAGTACTGCAACATTCTTTTGTGGGGGGTACCACCCAAAGGCCAAGAACCAGAGACATGGCCACATGTGGCTCCAAAGGATGTTTTTGGTCAAAATTTCGGGCTCCGGAAACCGCAGGTGTTGGTGATTTTTAGTGAACCAATAAATGGCACCAAATGACTTGGCCCACTCCCATACTAAACGGATTGTCCAGTCTTGGCAGTCGTCATTGTCTTTTAAGTGTCCAAAACCAGACACGACTCTGAACAGCCAATAGCTGCCCTGACCCTCTGACCACGGAATGGAAAATCATTGAACATCACAATTTGTCATGGCGAAATCATCTGCTCCAAGAGCAACAAAAACCGTTCCAAGCCATGTTGGTCGCTGCCCTCGGACTCGTTGATGTCACCAGGTGGGTTTGCGCCCAATGGCCCTGACTGATCAAAGTAAGCGGCAAAGTTGCCTCTCGCAGGCTGGATGCCGATGGCAGGTGGACAAGTGACTTCACCCAAAAGCTGATCTAGGTGAGAACATATGGATACATATGGGGGTTTCCTAAAATGGGGGTACCCCAATAGCTGGATGCTTTATAATGGAAAATCCCAAAATAAAGTGGATGATGTGGGGGTACCCGCATTTTAGAAACAGAAAGGCTTGTTGCGGGCCCCTCTCTTTAGAAAACCACCATCCATAGATGTTCCATATCCATCACCGCAACTGAGGCCAGTGACATGAACAGCCTCCAGGTGGGATTGGGATCCTCAAGGCTTCACGGCGGTTTGGTTGAAGGGAACAGTTCACCGGTTGCACAAGAGCTACGGCCTTTCATTGATCTTTGCCAGCTGTTGGGGCGATGTGTTCATACACACGAGCATTGTTTTGTGTGGAATGCAGGCATGAAGCTCGAGCGCAAATGGTTCCCACTCACATCATGATTCAAACACAGCCATACAGTATTACTATACATTCGGCATCAGCAGACCAGAGCAAGAATGCTGCAGCAACGGACACAATTCATTTCAGCCACAGCTGGGGGCTAAATTGACTTGACGTGCTCTTGCCGTAGTTTGCTCTGAAGATGGGGACCTGCTGTAGCCAATCCTCTCAAGATAACTTTGAGGTCGAAGCTTGGGTTGAGCAGGGTGAATCTGGATCTGCCAAATTCTTCCTGCAGCTTGCAAAAAAAAACCTAATCAAGGATCCACCGAAGAATAGATTCGGACTATTGTAGAGCTTCGCACAACGGCTATTCCATAACGGTTTCGTGTCCTCGCGGGTTAGCTGTTGTTGTTGTTGTTGTTGTTGTTGTTGTTGTTGTTCATGAACTTTTCTTCCCTGACGTGCTCCCCCTTGCTCCAGCCGGGGTCAGCGGGTAGATATACCAGGATATTGAGAGACAAATTGCAGAATTGCGAAAACCTTCAACAAAGAGTAGGCAGACCAAAACTGGATTGGCTTACCGAAACAGCAAAAGATGCTCTACACGCGCTCGGTAGGGTGGCACCGCCGCACCCCAACCAAGTTGNGATTGGCTTACCGAAACAGCAAAAGATGCTCTACACGCGCTCGGTAGGGTGGCACCGCCGCACCCCAACCAAGTTGACATTGATTACTTGGCGGAAGCTCCTATTTACCGAAGAGGTCCTTTTTAGTCACCAAGAGTCACCGGCCATAACCGGCCATCAGCCTACGGGCTTACCACGTAAATACAAAGAAAACATTGCTNCACCAAGAGTCACCGGCCATAACCGGCCATCAGCCTACGGGCTTACCACGTAAATACAAAGAAAACATTGCTCCCTGACAGTCTCTCTCAATATGTACACATTTGTTAATTCTTAAATTCGACTACGGCATCAATGGCAAGCCGCACACCTTCATTGGCGCTTGGGAAAAAAAACGAACATAACTATGGAAAATCACCATATTTAATGGGCAAATCCACTATAAATGGTCATTTTCAATACCCCCAAAATCTGTAACTGGAGTACCTGCGGCCCATGATCCGAAGTCCAGCGACTAAGGAGTCGCTGCCAGTGGAGCAGTGGCAGGGGCTGGCGAACAATTCGGAGGTCATTGTGGATGTTCCTTTGGCAACAATTCATAGTGTCGTAAACCAACCACAATAATTAGTTAACTTGGGTAAAACTAGTAACTAGCAACAAATAAATGTTTGTCCTCACAAGGCTAGCGAGTCTGCTACCTGCAGTAGTGGTGCGTTGCATGGCTACTGTTCACTAACTAGCAAAAATAAAGGTGGATATATGCGATATAATGGACCAGGTGGGGATATAATCAACCATATCAGGGCATATGGGTTTGTCTGAAGATAGGGAGGGGCCCCAAATTTCCTCATTCGACTCCCTACGGGAAATGGAGGATCAGCCCATGAGATGGTTACAACCATTGGAGAATAACAGCAAAGCCCAATGGGCATGGCAACTTCTAGTGGGTGTAGCTCATTCACAAGCCACTGCAGCTTTAGCACTGCCATCCCCCCAACGGGTTTACGAAAGGCGAAACTCATCCATGAATCGATCATCCACTAATCTGGGGTTGCTATAGATTTTTCCAATCGATCCAGGACTCCAACCTTTGCAACCCTTTTGAGATGGGAAAGGGATCAACAAAGATTCAACTGGCTGGGAGAGTTTTGGCTCTTTTGAAGTTTCAGAATGCCTCGAAGCTATGCAAGGGAAACAATGGAAAGAAACAATGGAAAGAAACAACGAATTTACCACCCATTGTTGCGCCCCTGAAATTGAAGATGAACTCCGAACATGCGCCACATTCACTAGTGTATTGGAGAACCCATGTTGGATTGGTTTCTGGGTAACTGCGAACGGAATTCTCGGTGTGGAAAAAAGGTGTTTATCCAAAGTCCACAGCGATTTTGGGACTTCAGGTTCCATGCCTTCCTGTTTGCTGCACTCCATTTCTTTCGTCTTCCAACAAGTTCCCTTCAGCAAAGTCTCCAAGAGATTGCAACATTTTTCTTTCAACATCTTTCAACCTTTTCTCAATTTTACATCATGATGTTGACCCCCGCTGTAACACTTAACCAAGCCTGGGCTGCTGAGTTTGGGGGTAGGGATTCCCCAGCAACCAACCAACCAGGGTCGATATTAGAACCCCAAACATCAGGGGCAATCCCTATGGTGCCATTGTAATGCCCATTTAGTAGCCATCCCAATGGCCGTCTAGCCTCATACGGCGTTGATACACGTTGTACATCATAAACATCGCGGGATGATCAGATTGAACATGTTTCTCAAAGTTGGGGTACCCCAAACCACTGGTTTTCCCATTGACATGACCAATGTCCCCAATTCTAGGACACCCCCAAGTGCAATGTTCTTACTCCGGCGATGTGGCTCATTCAATTACAATACCGATTAAGTCCTATGATACATATGAATACCAGTTCTACAATATGCCATTTGATTTCCATTACTCAGCACGGTTTCAAACCAGTTGCATCCCTATATTAGAAATCAGTTGGCTAGATATTTGGTCCCTTCAGCGATCATTTTGCTGGTTTTGTGGCTTTATTTTGGGGCCCTTTTGAAACCGTGATAATTTCTTAATGGTAACGCCATTCATCTGATACAAGACGATGATTAAGCAGACTAGCCAAAAATTTGATAATGATCATGTGAACTAATGGTATTTCAACCCCCCGAAATCCCCTGCTTGACACTCCAAACATCATCTAGTATCTAGTATACATAAGTTGAACATGTCTATATAATATACATCTACATATATATATATATACATATACATATATATATATATATATGTATATATATATATATGTATATATATATGTAGATATATATCACACATACACATATTAACATCATATTACCCCATCAAATAGTACCATAGTTGACATATATATATATATACACCATATTCACCAGAAAACCCCAGCATCCGATGCCTCCTGGCCTTGGGACCCTCGCCGGTGCCAAACAAAAAGGCTTCGACCATCGCGGAATTTGCGGCACGCCTCTGGCCAGTGCTCAGCAAGCTGACGGAAGGTGCCGGGGGGCTCTGGGGGCCTTGGGGGCCCTAGGAGCAAAGGCATGGCCTTTGAGGTATGGTCACCCCGAAAAAGAGAGAGAGAGAGATGTTTGTAAAATCCTACTTTCTGAAATAACTATATATATATATATTTATACATATATTTGAAAAACATGTTTTGATCTTTTTGGGGGTTACTACAGGTTTGAGAATAAAACATTTGGATTTAACTAACAAAATGTGGGGAGAGAATCATCGAATCATCGAATCTACGCCTTAGCGAATGGGTTTTACTTCCATGGTTTGGTCGGCTACAGGTTTAATTTGTTCTACCTGAATTCCGGGTAAAACCACCAAACCACTTTTGACCCTGGGTAAATGGAATGATTTACTCTTTGCCATATACAAATCGGCCTACATCGGTTTTGTTCAAGGAGGGCTCAGCGCCAGTGCCCCGCTCGCACTGCGCTAGCAAACGTTCCCATGAGCCACCAGGAGTCCATCTGAAGTTGAAACAGGAAATACCACGAGATCTGAAGTTGAGAACAAACACGTTTTAAGTTGTAAGTATAGACAAAGTTGAAGGTTGTTTTGTTTTACAGAATTTAGGGAATTGCTGGGGACTTAGGCTGGCGTCGCAAGCGCCAGCCTAAGTAGTATACAATAAACAAAGAAGTGCGCCCCGGTCTAGGACTTGCGACCACTTCCGGGAATCAACATGAAACCACATTGCCCGACCTTTTTTTGGGCAGGGTATCTAAGACTAGCTTTGCAGCGAGGACCAAACTGGGAGTGCACCCAGTTTTCTTAAAGCCAAAAAAGGAGACCCAAATTTCGGGTTCATTCCAGGTTTACCATGTCAACCAAGATAGACATATTGGCATCACCATGTACATAAACTCATTCAACCTGTCCATACATGGGAGATAAACACCAATTTTTGGGATATCCAAGAATCATGGGGATAGAAGTAGACAAGAATGATTAAGCCGGTGTTGCTAAGCAAATCAGGTCAGAATGACAAGTAGTAAATACCTACACTAGACAATCGCTGAATACAAGCTATACCGTCCTAGAATACCTGTGCGTAGCCACCAAGAAGGAGAAGACAACCATCAATCATGGGGGTCAGGCCAAACCACGAATGGGGTTTTCTCATCATCAATCATGTGGATCTTAATGGCCATCAAGCTGACGTTCAGCGCAGTTCAGCCATGGGGATGAAACTTGGGAAATTAACATGGTTCCTTTCAGCCAAGTATCATCTACATAGCAAGATGAGAACACGCTGTTGAAAGATGTTGAAAGCAGCCGCTGTCCAGTTTCCACGCACAAGGGTGGCAAGTTTGATTCAGAGTGAACACGTATTGCTATTATAACATATCATAGCGATTAATAATGATTAATATGGATATGGATCAAAGCCTCTGAAATACCATATTTGGGGGGTGATGAACATCTTCGAGTACCAGCTATTTTGCTGTTTACGGTTACAAAAAAAAAACCCGGTTGAACGACTCGTCTGCAAGGCATCTTTGTGAATGAAGTGATCCCGAAGGTGAACAAGAGGTTGCCAGGGATGTTTAATATCAGTTCCTAGCCGCCAGATGAGTTGGGAAATGGATGGAAGTGGCAATGGGCATAATGGGCCGGGTTTCTGGCTTGAAGAAACATATCAGAACGCAAACTCCTACGAACAAAAACAGGACAATTTCTTTTCTATGTGTTTTTAGGAAGGTTACTATATATGGCATCCCTAGTGTGATGGTGGCTACATTTGAAATTAACAGGGCTGAAACTCTCCTGAGGCTTGCGCAGTTTCAGCATTGGAGCCAAGCCACCAACGTTTGGACAGATGAGGAGCAAGAATCAGCGGTGGCGTTGGGAAATATATGGGACATCGGACATGATGCTACTTACATAGGACATATATGGGAAATGAATGTACATGGGAACAATATCCATTTACTAATGTGAAACGATGTGATTTATAAATGTTTAGTACACCTTTTTCACTGCAACACCTTGGCATATTTCAGTAGTATTGGGTGGGCACTGGGCAGAATTAGGACTGCAACCCAGGTGGTGCAATAGATTTTACGTGGGGAATTCCTGAAAAACTTGGATGCGCCAAAAAACATTGGGGGTTTCCATTGGCAATCAAACCTGGCAACGGAAAACGTCCATTCTACATAGGAAAATTCCCCATGTTTTCCCAATGAAACATCTCAAAACCTTCATTTATGGGGGATTCTCCATTGCCATGTTACTGGAAGGCATACAGATTTCCCCATGAAAAAAACGGGGGGATTCATCCGCGATTTCCGCTGGATCGCAGGATCATCGAGACCGAAAGTTTTACCTCTGCCACGGAGATTTCGGATCGTGTGGAGCTTAAGCCAACAGTACGCAACAGACAGACCCTGAGAGTCACGACATATAAAATGGGAATGTAGTCATGTAGTCTTGAAAAAAACCCTATTTGGCAGGGTCGATATTCATTTCGGTGATGGTATCACTCTTTAGAAGAAGCTACAGGGGGTTTTATTTTTCATTTTTGGGATATCTTCGAATTCTTTTAAGCAGCCGATTTTCAAGGGGGCACAGGTTTCCGTAGTCACAAAAGAAGGCTGTCAACTTTGAGAGGTTTTGATCATTTTAGCATGTTTTTAACCTACAGTGGTAGCATGCAAAAAGATAGACAAGTAATGACAAAGATATGAAAACACTTGACTGCCTCGTTATTGTAGTAGAAAATTCTATCTTTCTGGGAATTACCTCATCCACTGTTTGACATGGGAAAGCATCCAGTGAACCTGAGGCCTGCGCACCATTCTGCCCTTCATTTGGGACTCGCAAGCACAAGTGGATGCTGCAGGGAGTCTCAGGATCTCGTTTGGCACATGGCCAGAATTGGTTTACAGGATTTGCATGGATTTGTCCCTTGGTTTTTGGGTGTAAAGACCAAGGTTTCCGGTAACATTTCTTTGAAACACAGTCCATCGATATTTGTGTCTTTCTACTAAGATGGCGCAATGGATCTGGGATTTTTTGTGGCTGTGGCCATGTATTTGGGCGAGATTTCTCCATGAATCTATGCTCCGAAAACCATGTGTTGCTAGCAGATTGGGTCCAAGGTCGTGGCTGGCTTCCATGTGGGCGTTCAGAAAATCCAAATCAAGGCTGAAATTCTGGCCCCTCGGCAGCAGAGCATCCCACGCGCTGGTGGTTGCGGTTGGTAAACCATGGCTTAGCGCCCCCTACAAAGATAGGGATTAACAACGGGAGGATATTATATTGGCCATATTTTTTTGTTTATATAAAGCGGATAAAATTCGGGACAGATGACATTTTCGTTTTCTCACGCTCAGGCTCGTTGTCCGGCCATCTGCCTAGAATGAATCACTTGGTAACAGGCCGGCGTGCGTTTAGAGCTTTTTTGCGTCCGCATGTTGTCATAGTTCGGCAGCTTGCGCAACACGAGGTCGACTGGGGCCCAATTCTGGACTCTTGGCCGAACCATTCTTGTGGTTGACTTGTTGAAGTTGCATGAGCGTTTTGTGTAGTGACCACCGGTAGCAACAGTTGCTTGAAAACGAGTGGCGACACATGATGTAGTCGAGGGGAGGTGCCTGCAAACCGTGCAGCTGTGCCAAGGACCAGTATCCAATTCTCAGTGGAGTTGGCATCACAATGCCTGACCCACCTACCATCGAAACTCGACTTGGCATCTGCCAGGAATGTGGGGGAATGGGATGTCGAGGACCGTGAGCAACAGCCGTGCCGCTGTGCCGCGCATTGGTTTTCGTAGTTCCTTCAACGGCTTTAACCACCCAGTAAGAGGGTACCAAGATAGGGATTTGTTAATCAGTCGAGGGTCCTCTTGCTATCCGTTTAATCCACCCACGTTGTCAAACCCTCAACCCATGGCAGCCCAGCCGATGGCAACCGTATGGCGCAAACGCTAATGACTGGAATGCAATGGTTCCAAACGATCATCATTGTTTTTCTTCTATTGCTCCATATGGGGGTTTCCTAAAATAGGGGTACCCAAAAATGGATGGTTTATAATGGAAAATCCCTTTAAGATAGATGATTTAGGGGTACCCCCATTCTAGGAAACCCCCATATTGGTATGGTTTAACGACTCGAACAGCACTTGTGGTGCGCCGTGTGCCAACTTTCCTAGTTGCTGGGGGTGATCTGTTTGTGGGGTCCTGGATGCGATGGCCGAGCTGCCACAACTTGGGGCAATCTGGAATTGATGAAGCCATCAAGGTAGCTCCAATTGGTAAATGATAGCCACAAGGGGTGAAAAATTGGCAATTTATTCTGTTTATCTTCCAAAGTTTTTCCCCTTGTATCATATTGTATTTGGGGTGGTGGGAGCAACTGGTCATTGATGTCTTGGTTTTTTTCGGCTCAGCGCTTGTCGCACGTGTTGTAAGGACTTTGACCTCACAGGCGTCGCCAGCATTGCAGAATTGCCACCGATCAGATCTGCTATCTTCAATGCGATCCTTGCTGTGAATTGAATCCCATATGAAAAAACATCTAGAGATGGATATCCATTTGCCAGCAAAGCAGCTCTATCTGGGAATAAGTATTATATATAATATATAATATATAATATATAATATATATTTGCAATATATATATATAATTATATATATATGATATTACGAGATATGATATGAGAATATGTATATATATATATAATGTAAAGATATAAATATAACATAATACATATATAAATATATACATACATATATTGTGATAGTTTCATCTTTTTGATATCATGTATATCTCTTAAACACGGACCCAAAACTGAACAGACCCAGTATCGGATTAGGGCTTTTGCGGGATTTTTCATGTTAGAGGAAAGTTTGAAAGGGATTGCTGAAAGGAGGATTGGAGACATTGTCTTTTTGAAACTAAATGGAGGTTGATAGAACTACTACAGTTGATACAGTCAGGAGGAGGCTGCGAAAGCAACCTGAACCCAACACCGGACCCCCTGGATATTGAAACCAATGAAACCAGCGACTTTTTTCGAAAATCTCTAAGGTTTCATGGGACAATCATCAGCGAATTGACATGTGGATCCACCCCAAAGAGGTGATTTGACCACCCAAATGGAATTTCGCCAACACAAGTCTTTAACAAACAAATGGGAACTCGGCAGATTTTCTACCGCCATAACGAGGATCGACAGTGGAATTGCCGGCGCCATGGTGCTTCCGAATCGCTTAGGCATTCCTGCAGGCGGAGACTTTGCCAGATGGGGTTGTCCAAAATTGGGCATGCATGGAACAAAAGTCAATTTTATTTGGGGAACATATTTGGTATGTTCAAATATATGTGGGACATACCATGGAAAAAGCTTCATGGATTTGTACTCCATGTTCAAGATGGCCTAAATCATAGCGACCTCACCATCGGACCTGACGACGAATTCATATGCCGGGATCGTGAGATGTGACTTTGGTACGGCGACCACTTTTTTGGGGGGTACCGATGGACCCGGACATGAGTCGTTCTTCATGCTTTAGTACATGCTAACATCATCTAACATCCAATCTGCGGGTTACATAATCGTTTTGAGCCATAGCCATGTAGAAAACAAGAAAAAGCGATCAAACTATATTACCTAGTAATATCAATGAACTTCCAGCAGTTCAGAATTCCATGAAAATCCACAGTCCAGAAGCCTTTTAAAGGGAACCGGGGCACCTGAACATCCCCCGCCAGTCTGCATCCTCGCAGGACGGGAGCGCGGAGTGAAGCCATGGGTGGTGACTGGGCCACCACCCATTGGATTGCTGAAAGTCAAGGCCTGCAGAGATGTGGATTTCATGGGGATTCTGATGTGATTTCTCCACAGGTTTTGGTTATTCTAAGCTGGGAAGATGAGGTTCTAAACCAGCGCAATTTTCAGACAAAAAATACAAATGGCAATTGTTTGAGAGCGTTCTCAATTTTGAGGGAACTTCAAAATTCCAGTCCTGCACTGAAAAAGGAGGATGATGCGGCAAGACAGGCATAAATGGACAATCTAAGCATCGGCAAGAAGCACCTATGATCTGTGGGGTTTCCATCCTTTAGGTACAGACACAAGCTATCAACTCTGATCAGTCCTATCCAGTCAGCATCATGTCCAGTCTTTTTGGCTTGGTCATCGCTGTCGCAGAAGTCCTTTTTCAAAAGATGACTAGTGTGGTCATTTGAAAAGCTGACATACTTAGTCAAGAAGTGAAACTCAAATCCTGCAGACAATTGTGAGATATTGTGAGTGTATTTTCATCCCTATCATGTTGTTGCTTATATCACTATCCCATTCCCAAGTTTCCTAACATTCCTCGAGTATGTCATGATATCAACAATTATATATATCCGAGTATTACTCATGATGTACTCATGATTCATGATATTGGACATGTATTGTACATTATTGTACACGGTATTATCATATATTTCAATAATTTTCAATGTATTTCATAAGTATATTGACTGATGGTATCTCACGATGTACGACGATGGGTCAACGGTTGGTCTTTGTGGACACCAGGTCATCAGCGCCAAGAACCTGCCGAACGAGGAGGGCCGTTTGCTCCATGGTTGAATGGTGATTTCATGGGGATTTAATGCGGGTTAAATGGGCATTTAGTGGGGATTTCATGTTATCAGTTTTTGTTTATTTTTTCATTTCGGAATTTCTAAGCAATGTTTCGATTTGATTCATGAACTATCCCAGCTTTCTGGGAACCCAGTACATAAGTCTTGTGCTACTACTGTATTGGGCACGGAACAGCACAGTGCGGCATGGCATGGCATGGCATGGCATGGCATGTAATGTCAACCCCGGATTAATAACCCCCCCCCCCCATAAGGTCAACAAGGTCAACAAGGTCCAGTGAGGGTACCCAAAATCCAACCCCCCTAAATAANAAAAACGCATTTCGTGCGAGACTTCCCTCGAAAAGTGAAAGTTGAAGATGCAAAAATTCAGCTTGCGTGCGAGACTTCCAGCAAAAACTGAGGGTTGAGGATGTAAAAATGAAGCTTGTATGCGAGATTTCCCTGAAGAACTGAAAGTGTAAAATGTGACAACGAAGCTTTCGTGCGAGACNAAAAACTGAGGGTTGAGGATGTAAAAATGAAGCTTGTATGCGAGATTTCCCTGAAGAACTGAAAGTGTAAAATGTGACAACGAAGCTTTCGTGCGAGACATCCTTCAAAAACGAACGACTGGAGGTTGTCAACATTAAATGAACCCGAGAACCTTGGGTTGCAAAACGCGATAAGACTACGTGCCAAAAGGCAACGCAGAGCAACCCTGACGCAACCATTACAATGCGCTCTGCAGACCTTGAGTGGC
>BGPT01003546.1:20346-35682 GCA_003297045.1 Symbiodinium sp. clade C Y103 | reverse complement strand
GATGATGATGATGATGATGATGATGATCATGATGAAGATGATGACGATGCTGAAGAAGCTGATCATGATGATGATGATGATGATGATGATGATGATGATATTCTGGAGTTACAAGCGACGCAAATTTGGAGGTACAAGCGACCCAAAACCGGAGGTACAAGCGACCCCCCGCCCAAGAAATATCCCCCGTTCATTAACCCAACAGTTCACCTTAAATTCTGTTCATCAACTTAGCGATTCCATAAATCAGATGTAAATCCAATGAATTCCCGTCATTTTTCTTGCTGATCCAATTCGTCATTTTTCCGCCTGGGGTTTTCCAAAAAACGGGACCCTCACCTGTTGGTTTTCCTAATTGTGAACATGCCCAAAATCATCGACAATTCCCGCAAATCCAAGTTACTATTGATCACTACAAAAAAATCATGATTCATCACTATTAAACACTATTATACACTACTAAACCTATTACCCTCTGGTAAATTCACATAGACCCTGAAAATCACCAATTTGTAGTGGAAACTACTCTTCCAACCCCCCACCTGGCAGGGACTGTTAAGTTGCTGGAGGGTAATCCCTTCAACAAACCCAGGGACGTTCAATCTGTGCTTCCCCACAACAACAGCAAGGGTAGAAAACGAAGCCAGGAGCGACGCTTCCCGAGCCACACAGCCTAGGATGGGCGCAAGCAGACACACAAAGAAATGGAGTTTGATAGTGATTTCACGGGAATTTTAATAGTGATTTGATGGGATTTAAGAGTGATGTACTGGGATTTAAGAGTGATTTCATGGGGTTGAAGCGTGATTTAGTGGGATTTGATAGTGATTTGATGGGATTTG
Organism: Symbiodinium sp. clade C Y103; assembly: GCA_003297045.1. NCBI lineage: Eukaryota > Dinophyceae > Suessiales > Symbiodiniaceae > Cladocopium > Cladocopium sp. clade C. The sequence continues at coordinate 34,840 of BGPT01003546.1, read as the reverse complement.
ATAGTGATTTGATGGGATTTGATAGTGATTTGATGGGATTTGATAGTGATTTGATGGGGTTTAAGAGTGATCTTGATGGAATTCAAACATGGATGTTTGATGGGATATATTCGTGGGATTTACTTTGTAACCCTGGTGATCGTAAGTTCCCTTTTTTCGTGGGTTCTCCCATCTACAACTGGGATATAGCTGTGGTTTTCTGAACCACTTTTTAAGTGGATCCTCCAGCCGGAGGAGCCTCACTTGTAGCAATGATTATCCATGGGGATCTCAGCATCAAAAATAGGCGTATCACTAACAAACATCATGAGAATATGATGGGAAAATACTGAGGGATCTAGCAACTACCCCATGCCACACTTGAAGTGCCGGCTGGGAAAATGACATAAAAAAACTCCAGACCATGAATAAATAGTCCCTGGAAACTGATATTGAATCTCCAAAGGAGACCCAGATTTTGGAATTCGATCTATGAATGAATTCGCGGCCCATATGAAAGGTCTTTAGTCTTGTCGGGAGGGGATTGTGCGAGTCTATTGGAACCATCATTCTATATATTACCCTCCGTTAATTTCAAATAGCTATATGGAAAATGGACCATCTATAGATAGTTAACCGTTTACCCATTGAAAATGGTGATTTTCCATAGCAAACTCTTAAGAGTTTCTTCTGCATGCTGACCTGTCCTAATTCAATGTATCGACGATAACGTCTCCAGATGTTGGATGTATCATTCTGACACGCTGGCTGGATCGATAGCAAACTCTTAAATTGCCAGAGCGTATCATTTCGATTGATCTCACAGAAGGCCAATCCTGGTCCTATGGTGAATCAGCGAATCCAAATTTTAACAGGCCGTATTCACCAATCTCTGTGGGTTTATCGGATCTTATTCAGCCTTTCTGTCAGATCATGTGTATCTTTTCATCAGATTCCTAGGACGTTATTCCTGCCCCAAACAATGCCTCAAAAAAAAAAAAATGTCTGGAATCTGGCGAAATCACCAACTCTTTCCGCATGAAACTCACCCAATTTCACCCAATCTCTACCACGCCCTGGCTTCGCCCGTTGCGCGCCTCAATCAACAAGGCAGCCAAGGATAAGGGCCACAAGGCAAGGTGTGGCAAATGCCAGGGAGCACCTGGTCGTGGGTAAGTCATGCTCATCTTGGATTTGCGGAATGAACCCAGAATCAAGACTGTTATTCCGCTAATCGATTCCCCATGCCTAGTGTATTTCCCATTGGGAAAGAAACATCTTCAGCCACTCCATGTCATAGATGTCCTTTTCTCACCGTTTGGTCTTACTCAGTGGGTTTCCTCGCGGAAAAAGAACATCTTCTTTTTTTTTCTTTAGGTTCGCGCGCGATTTCTAGGTATAAAATGGAGGCCCCCTGTGCGCGCGAAGCTCACCAAAAAAAGATTAAAGTTTAGGCACTTGCTGAGCTGGTGGTTGATGAAAAACGAGGGTTCTCCCCATTCAACAACCAATTTTTTTGTAGCCTCCCAATTGCCACAGGAGAACAGCTGCAGGGATCGACAAAATCAGCAGCTGCCGAAGCATCGCATCAGCGCGGAAAAAGTGTGGATAGGGGGAGGGACTCCCCCTGAGCTTGGTTGATCATATGGTTTCAGGACCCTGGAAAAATGAAGAACTGTGCCATTCAGGGTCGATATACCTCAAATGTGGAGCGATTCAGAACTTGCTGACCTCAAAATTCCAGGTTGTTTGGATTGATATCTACAGTTTCTGCTGTGTTTGTTGGGAGAGTCATAATTCCCTATCCATAATGGCAGTATAGTATTCAACATATTTCGTGAGGATAGCTGATGGAAATTTAACGTTCCACTCCTCCAATTGGCTCGGCGCAAAGGCTTGATCCGATGGTCCAAAATCCGAAGAATATCATTTCATGAACACTCAATACTGGTTGGTTGAGAAACGGACTCCCAGTTCATGAGTCATGATAACACTCAATATGAAAACATATATAAAAATGTGGATACATATATATATATATACATATATAGATACAAACAGTAGTATATATACATATATAACTTATATAACCACATGGCTGATGGTGCATACCCCTTCATATGTTGGTCAACCACAGCACAGCATCAAAGGCAGCCCACAAAAAATCAACTCAGGTGATAACAATAATATGGGGTGCCGAAGTTGTGTACAGATTTACACAGCTACCCATTTGAGGTGATTTGGCAGCTGGCTGAGCTGAATCTGTGGAATGGCATCATTGAATCTAAAGACTCCTTGTTGGCGAGTCAACTAAAAGCTGGTATATTAACTTGGCGAACTGTTTCAATGGATTGGTTAATGGGACAATTTACAGGAAACCATGGATTTTCCCTATTAGATATGGGGTTTTCCTGTAAATTTTCCCTTAAACCAATCCAATGATTGGCTTTCTGGTACATCTTTCTATAGTTAGATGTGGGTATCACAAAACTTATAGCTGGGGTCCCCCAGAAAGATGCCGAAAAGTGTGCCACCAGGATGTTGGTTTGATCATGCTTCCTTCCTAATTTACAGGGTTTGAATGGTTCTATCAATTTATTAAAGCAAAGATAGACTCCAGGTTTTATGTTATAAGTTCGCTTAAATCCCATGAATAAACCAGATAGGCATGGCTACCAGCATGAAACATCACCACGAATCGTGGTGCTGAAATCCCATGAAATCCTGCGAAAGGGCTGTTTTCTCATCCATTTCGAGGTTGCTACTGGTTGCTATTTCATCCATCTCGAGATCGCATGATTCAATGGATTGGTTGGAAAATTTTCACCGGAAACCCATGGGATTTTCCTGTGACATATGAGGCCTTCCGGTGTAAATTTTCCCATGAACCACTCCATTGAATGATAGTTCAATTGTATGTCAGTAAAATCCATGCAACTCCATCATGTGGTTTTGCCTCAAAATGATCCGAACACTCGGAACTATAAATCCACTGGTTCATCATCATGTTTCCCTGGTTGAATTGTCAATTTTGGGGTATACCCCATTTTTAGACATACCCATAGCCCATATCCCTCATTCATTGGTCAAATCTCAATTTTGCTGGCGGATCCCACTATTTGTTTTACCGTTGTCGATGGTCAAATCACAATTAATTGTTGGTAAACGCAAAGTGAACCACGAACAAAACTGCGCAGATTTTAAACCCATATCCAGCATACTCCTCCAAGCTGCTGGGCGCTGCCAGACTTTGCTGGTCCATCGTAGACCATCTATGCTTAGATCCATCATTTTCATCATTTATCGATTGAAAAAACCTCAAGTACAGTCAAGTACCACGTAGTTTTGAGTTTTGAGTAGTGCACCTTTTTTCATGGAATTTGTGAGGATTAATGATGTCATTCTGCGAAATATCGAGGGCCCAGTCTTTGTGGAGCTTGCTCCGCCAGGAGAGCATACAGCCATAGCTTCATAGGAGGCTGACGGCGGCAGCGCACGGGTTTCAAAGTGGAAATCTGTGACATGAACTTCTATTTAGGGGTTTCCTAAAATGGAGGTACCCAAAAATATATGGTTTATAATGGAAAATCCATCTATAAATGGATGAGAACTGGGGGTACCCCTATTTTAGGAAACCTCCACATCAATGTAAGCACTTAAAACCCTGCAATCTGCTTACACAAATCCGATAATTACCAAGCAGAGCCAGAATCTTACAAGTCAATTCCATTTTAAACATCAAACAAATCCAATCTCTTTTTTAGAGCGCCAAAACAAGGTTGGTTTTCTCGCACCTCAGTCTTCTTCAAATAATGCCAAGGGGAAATCGCCATACATATGCATCTCTCCATCAGGCAAGTCAGGATTGAAGAGGACACCACGTCCAGCAAAGGGATAAGGTTTCATGTAGGCCGAGATCCTCGAGCTGGAGAAAAGGATGAGGTTTTTCATACTGTTTTTTTTTTGGGATTTTTTATATGCATGTACAAAAATAGAGGCATAACTGTGATAACGATCGAGATCTAAGGGGCTTTTTGAGTGGGATATCATGAAACAGTCTAACCGACACTATGATATGGGTTTGCTCAAAATGCTGGATGGGCCCCGAGTTTATGACGTAATCAGGATATTCATGATTATATCCGTTGATTTAGGGATTTAAATTTTGAGACAACGCCGGAGGAGGTGCTACTATTGAGGGGTTCACGGGGTCAAGGGGGGGGGGCCAAAACAAGCCCAAAGAACAAACATTCCATGGCAGTTGAAAGGACCTAATATTTTGCCAATTGATTTGCACATACTGTATATATCTGTGTATGATTGTATATGGATATCCTGCAATCAATCTGAAACCCTGATCACGTGGGGATGGATATTGATTGGTAAAAATGGAACGGATAGCTTCCTGGACATTCTGAGGACCTCAACTGCAGAACCATGTCGACAAGCCAGCATCACAGTGGCAGCAGTTCAAGAAGCAGATGCCAACCGATCGGCATACGAAAGGCATACAAAGCTTTTACATAGTGTCTGGTTGGTGGTTTCAGGCTTCAACTGATACGAATTCATTGGTGGATTGAGGATCAGTGAGTCCTCCTTGGATTGTTTTCTCCCAGGTTCCATGTCAAATTTCAGCTGATTCACGTGGTTCAGGCCAACCATTCGGTCGTATCTAGTTCAAATGTCAGTCTCTTCCATGGTGTATCAAACACTTTACCCTGTAGAACTTAGAAAACACAAATGGCAATGGGATAAAACATTTGTTCTTGTGGGGAATTCATCTCTCGGTCTCGTGCTTACCACGAGGTATTTCCTTTGGCCTCATTTTGTACCACCATCCCCTGTGTGATTCAAACATGCTTGCGGTTTCTGCCGGGATGAGAGAAAAACTTCAAATCCAGTTTCAGAACCATCTTAGTGACACTGATCCCAGTGACAATGGATTATTCACCCGTTTTCGCAACAGTTTTTCCCATCAAACAATCCCAAATTTGTTTCTCCATCTCCGCAATTCCCCTCTCAAAGCCTCGCATTTTATTTCCATTGTTTTCACTAACCCTGCAGAGCTAGATCTGCATATCAACTACCCTGAGAACCAAACAGCAACAAATTATTCAATTCGGGGAACATGCCTTGATTTCACTCAAAAATAATCCACTTCAAACATCTTCATGACGTTGGAATATGATTCCGGTGAATCCTTTCATCAGAGGGTTGTGGAACCCATCGAACGCTCAATCAGATGTGGAAAACCCACGCTTTGTGGAGCATTTTCCGGGGGATGCTCCACGGGTTTTCCACCTCTTTTTGTCTACCCAAGGCTTATGCTTTCATGTCAGCCCTGGATTAATAAACCCCAAACGGCTGCTTAATTTGGGGGGTACCATTTAAATATAGAAATGTAGATAATTATAACTATTGGGGGCGTAAACCCCCCCAATAGCAATAAACCATGGTGTATTCATCCATAAGTATATACCATGGGATATTCATGGATTGTCACTAATTATTAATTCTATCAATAACTCACCTCAGTCTAAACAACTCTGATTTTGTGTAATCATAAACCATGAGTTGATACCCTCCAAATCAGCAATTTCATGGGGATAGTGATTATAGTCCCTTGGATTTAGGGCTACCCGATTTTCACTCTCAGAGGAGTATTTGTATGGTGAAATGTGGATTTTCACCTTTATAATCCACTATACCATCTGGTAAATTAACATAGACCCTGGCATTAATCGGGATTGGAAGATTAGTTTCCTCTAAAAATAGCTATTCTCAGGGTCTATGTTAATATACCACAGGGTAATCCATAATTATTTTCAGACAAATCCATCAGAGCGACCCAAGGCACTTTGTCTCCTCCGGCTTCACCGCATAGCTGTACTTCAAGTAGACCGATCCCTCGATACCTTCGTCCAGAGGCTGGTTCTCTGGGTCCACGACCTGCGACGGTCCGAGATGTGGGACCCTATGTGTGAAAAATGTTGGAAAACCTATGGAAAACCATTGGAAAAACATGTGGAAAACATGGGAAAACCTCTGGTTTCCATTTGGAAACTCGTCTAAACATGCTTCATTTTCATGGATTTTTCACATCTATGTGAACGTTTACACGAGGGGAACCCTCCAGTGATGTTTCTTCTTTTTTTGTGGTGTGTTTACGGGTTTGCATGTTCTTATCGGTGCGGTTTATTTCGATACGCGGCGAAAGACTGCATATAATATGAAAAACGTGCATTTTGTAGCTAAATAAACATTGTGTTCAATCTTAATAGCTGCAAATCTTGCCAATGATATATAATCACCACCATGTAAAATACAATCCCCTATGAGAAAACAAACACACATCTTCATGGCGGCAAATCTTGATAATTCTTAGCTACCCATCTTGGCTATCTGGTAAAATATTTGGCTATGGGTCAAAACCCATGGACCTAATTCTCATGTCAAAATAGCTAGGAAATGAATCTTCATTCCAGCAAATAGATGGAAAATAACCATGGAATGGGGGTGTCTAATGGGGGAGGGTGGGATTACCAGATTTTGATCCACCCCAATATGAGCAGTGTTCAAAGCCATCTATCGTGCCTTTGTACTTGTTAGTTACAAGATATTCCCGTAGTGAATTTCTGATATTCCCAAGTGTTGAGTAGAATAACCCACTACTGTAATCAATCAACAGTGGCTTTCGAGTGCCATTTAAGTGGTGGATTCCTATGATATTCCCATCATGTCCCATTATATTCCCATTCAATTCCCATGTATATATAGTATATATATATACATATTTGTTGGTTAATGATGCTCAAGTCTCATCATGTTTTGATCCACCCCTAAAACCGTAATCAACCTTCATTTACTAAAAAAAATCAAAGATTCACCATTATTCTCTATAGATCATTCTCTATTGACCCCAAACAGTATTCTCTTTTGGCTGGTGAATTCAACCCGTGTAACCCTTCTGGCCTGGACCTCTGTAGCTGGAAGATCAAGACCAGTGAGCCTTGACTTGCAAAGGGTCAGGAACTGACCCCAGGAAAAATGGTAATTTTGCCAACATATATATATATATATATATGTACCCCTACAACCCCTTGGTTCGCCCACCCACATCATCTCGTCACCGCAGACGCCCAGGATCGTCCAAGAGTACCAGTGGATTTGTCACTGGTGGAATGTTGNGTTGATTGTTGCATTAACTTCAAATGATCTTTAAATCCGCCACCCCCTCTGAACAAATATGATGACCGTTGCCGGCGGGCAAACCAAGGGGTCGTGGCGTATATGTATATATTTATTTATATTATATATATATATTATTTATATATATATATGTATTATTTATATATATATATATGTATTTGTATATACACAGCTTTTTCCATCAGAAACATCGGGGGTATGGATTCATAAGACATCAGTAACTCGCTGAGTTGAACGATTGATGGGATTAATTCCCGCAAATGCAAAACCATCAAAACAGCACGGTACATATGGGGGTTTCCTAAAATGGTGGTATCCCAAAAATGGATGGTTTATAATGGAAAATCATATTAAAATGGATGATTTAGGGGTACCCCTATTTTAGGAAACCTCCATATAGAACACCAACAATTAATGAGACAATAATGGGTATATCACGGGGATATGGAAGCAACCAATGTCATGATGGATTCTTAAAAACCACTTGCTCAGTGGGATGCATATCCAAATATGGAAGAACTCGTGGTGATATGACAATCAAACACTGAGATATAACCGATGAATAGTGGATAAAGGGGGATATGGGGGTATACCGTTGGATTACTATAGCCAACAATGTGGATATGGTGGCATATGGGCTAATCAAATAGCAACAAAGGGAGTTAACCCCTGGATTTTGTTATATTACAGGGATTTGACCAAACAAATACAGGTAGCGTGCAGTAAACCCAATCATAGAGCTAACACTTGGGCATGATGTTTACCACCCATTCATCGTAAGTCATTGAAGATGGTCTATTTTTTGGGTTGCCTCATTACCAAAAACATGGGTGGCATGGGGGTGTGTCTGACAAATTAAATTGAACTAGTCATAATGGATGTTCAATCCATTCCCATATTTGTTGCAGTTGGTAGTGCTTTAATCAAAAAACATGGGAATAGACAGGACATACCATGTGGGGAACTAAATTATGGGGCTTCGATCAACCATTTGATGAGATCTCACCATCAAAAACAGGGGTATCACCTTCTGGCAATTTAACATAACCAAAAAAAATCGCCATTTTTCATAGCAAAATCTTCTATAAATGGGCCATGGTTTCAATAGCAAACAGATGCAAACATTTGAAGCAGGATGGTAATGGAAAATTGGAATGCGATGGGATTCCATTGGGTCAACCGGTAGGATGGTACAGCCAAGTACAGCCTATCTTTTGCAATAAATTGGTGGGGATACCCTCTGGTAATTTAACATAGCTATTGAACATGGCCATAGAAATAGTGGATTTTCCGAGAAAAAATGGTGATTTTCCATAGCTATGTTAGTTTACCAGAGGGTATCAACTTGAGAAAGTCCATGATGTGTGAACACAAGAAATGGGTAAATCTTTTAGCGACATCACAACAAGGTCACCAAGCATAGCGAATTTAAGGAGAATCATCCCCAAACATTCTGGAACTGACTTATTTTATCTCATTTTCTGATTTGAGAGTTACCCCAAATAGAAGCATCAACTTTGACCAAATACACCTAAATTATCCCAATTATCCCAAATTTATCCAATGACTTTGGGTGGCGTTCAGCAAAGTGACCTTTGTTGACCCTAGCTTTTGTGTAACCCATGGGGAAGATGTCCAGCTTCAGCCACTGAGGACCCCAACCATGCCCTTTTTTCAAGCTGGGCAGATTCCGGTAATGTGAACGGATCATTTGACAACCTGTCATGTTCTATTCTCTGGTAAACTAACAGTTTGCTATTGAAAATGGCCATAGAAATAGTGGATTTTCCCATTAGAAATGTGATTTTCCATAGAAACATGTTAGTTTACCAGACTTCCCATTTCCAAATTGAATGAGATCACTGGATGGTTATCTTAGCTGACAACTTCCGTTGAAATATCCGCTGTTTGATAGGCCCGTGGACCGCTATTTGGGTTGCCAATCTGAAGAAACTTGAAATCATCAAATCGTCAGCAAATGTGTGATAGTGTGTTTATACTCTAGGTCAACCTTGGTTTGGTACTTCAACGGTACCCTCTGGTGAACTAACATAACTATGGAAAATCATCATTTTTTATGGGAAAATCCACTACAAATGGCCATTGTCAATAGCTATGTTAGTTTACCAGAGTGTATGTTTTGCAAGTTGCTGGATGTTGAAGATTTGCTATATGGCCACTTGGATTTGCAGCAGGCTCATTGGGGATTCGAATCCACTTCTTTTGCGATTCTTGGATCAGTATCCATTCTTCTCCAAGTATCCATTCTTCAAAAGTTGCTCTCCAGTTAGAGTCACTGATTTTTCATAGATATTCATAGTTAATACCCCAATCACTGGGGGGAAATGGGAGTATCGCTACCATCTGTTAGTCAATAGGGATATTGATTCAGTTACCTTATCTTAACTATGAGTTACCTTAATATCCCCAGCTGTTGATGGAACATAAGACAAAAAAAATACTGTAATAAGTAGATCGTAATATACTTACAGTATCAACCAATAGTAAGACATAATATCACTTCAATATAGATACAAAGAATATCGCTATGGTGTCAATTGGCAAATTTTTGTCTATTCACCAATTAGTTGCAAATGAGATGCTCATGGATTTTGTCTGCACATTGGCAATATTATTCCTCTACAAAATCATGCTACAGTCTATACATAGATACTAGTATGTAATTTTCATTTAGTTGGATATAACAACACTAAACCAATGATCCAATTAATGAAATAAAGGGACGACACTATATCTTTACATCCAACTAATTCTATATGATAGCTAACTACTACGGGTATATCATGTAGTACAAAGAGAAAATTAGAATGCGACGTATATAGTTCATATCCAAATAATAACCATCAATAATGTCATTGGTATACTATACCATCAAAATAGATACACTTAATGATATACGTACATATGCCATCAATATTCATACATTATGTCGATACTATTTACCAATTCCTATTATGTATAAACATATCTTCTTGTTATACCGTATATTATACCGATAGATACCAAGAACTATACCAAACATGTCCAAGAATAGTAGTTAAAAAATATATTATATCCAACTACTATCATTAGTTATTCTTAGATATTATTGGCACAACTATATGGGTGTGTTTCAAAATAGGGTACACCGCCAAATGGCCATGCCAATATGGAAAACATGATGAAGCATTGGATTTTGGGGTACCCCATTTTCAGACGAACCCAAATTATACTAAGATATTATTAGATAAAAGGTGTAACATATTTCTAAACATTATATCTAATGATATCTAATGATATGTTCGTACTAGATATATCCATACATATTTTAACCATAAACACAAGGTATCTTTACCAACGATTTCACCAGCCATCCCGGTTAAAAAAAACGTGGCGCCACGTCACCAGGCGTGCAACGTTTCGGAGGCGGACAAGGCGTTGGGGGCCATGATGCCAAGTCCTTGCTGGATTTCATGGATTTTTTCAGCATCGAAGTCATGATTTTTTCCACAATTTCAATGCATGTTTGAAGCAATTTACGAGCTCCATGACAACTTCGATGTTACGAGACTTAGGACTTTGTGCCGGCTAGTAAGTGGCAGCAATGTTAGGTGGACTTCAGAGACTGTCATCATGCCGGTTGAACATGGCAGGCTTACCAAGATCCTTTATCGCACATGTGGATTTGGTATACAGTATTCTGTGCAAAAATTGGGGATACCCAAAGCTACCATGACAAACCGCGGGATTCGGGCAGTGTGTTGACAAACAACTTCAAATAGCAAAAAAGATCAAACATGAACCCAGTATTGTTCTTGGTCAATTGCGGAGTAACCACTAATCATCACTAATCATTGAATCATTGTTACCAACAATGAGTTGTCGTGATAAGTAAAGCAACATTAACATCAAGGTCTATCGCAAAAAAATAGAACGACACAGACTGAAAGAAGGGTTCGTCTTCAATTGATGCGTTCTATCAATGATAATCGTTTCTGTTCACCCTATTTCACTGCCGGATAGCCCTAGGCACATTGACAACTGAGAACCACATCTTCCTTTCAATGGCTTTTCGTGGAAGGCACGTAAATTTGAATCCATCGTAGTCGGGGTGAAATCCATCTTCATTTTCAAACGATCCACCTATTCCATTTGTAAGAGTTTCAACCACACTTCAAAACCTCCCCAACTAGATCCATATCTCACCAGCTAGATCCCATTCAACAATTCAAGGTGTTCCCATTTTGACATCCCCCCTTTTTTTGAGTTGAATCCCCATCTTCTTCGGGGTAAACCTCCTAGGGCACGGCGTTTCGCCGAGGGACTGAGGCTGGTCATCTCTTTTCGCAATTCCAGGATAGCTCCCTTCAACCTTTTCGCTCGCTCGCAGTGACTGCTGAACCCGCAACAACGTCACGTCATCCCTCTTAATCTGTTCATAGATTATAACTCTGTGTATAGAACTGGAGATATTGCCTCTTACAAACTGGACAACTCAGGAATAGTTATGATACAATGGGGATATTGGGGAATATCACTAACAATATGGAGATATGTGTTGCTTCACCCAGCTTGTCATTCCATGAATTTCTCTTTAAGAACGGGATATCCAGTTCATGGAATCTTGGGGGATGCAATTCCACTGGAAGCTGGCAAGAAAGGTGATCAAATACCAGCAACATTTTCGTCACCAAAAATGGGTGGTTTTTGTGACTTGTTTATGATAGGTTCCTGCTCATTCATAACTCCAATAAGTCGATTTCCTGGTATACCCTCTAGTAATTTACCATAGCCGTGACAAAATAGCAATGTGAATAATAGGTAAACCATCAAAGTAAATTGGCTTCCATAGCCTCTGGTAAACTAACATAGCTATTGAAAATGGCCATTGATGGTTGATTTACCCAATAAAACTGGTAATTTTCCACAGCTAATTATGTTAAATCACTGGAGGGTATCCCTTCCTGCTTGTTAATCCCTTGCCATCCTGCAGGGATGTTACTGGGTATGCCATCCAGAAATGGGATGATTATACATGACCCTGCAATGGGATGGGTCATTGGATTGGGTTTAGGGAACATTTTCACCGGAAACCCATCTGATTTTGCTATGAAATTGATTGGGGTTTCCGGTTTCAATTTTCCCTTCACCCAATCCAATGCATGGTGTATAATTACTGAGTAATAGTAATAGCCATTCTTGGTGGTATATTACCTTTGGGATGGTGTATTTTTTGGTGGTGTACTACCATTATTGTATCTACCAATGTTTTCCTAATTACTGTAGCCAATAGTAAGCACTATTGATCATTATTAACCATTATTAGCCAGTATTGATCAGTATTAATTATTGTTAACCATCATTGACCACTACTAACCATCATTAATCATGCCCTATGGATCCAGATGCTACCTGAGAAAGTACCCAAACCACCTAAATCAAGCCCCAAATACTTCCTCCAGAAGGTACTTGGATCCATAGGGATATATCATTAACGCTTTACAGTCCTGGGTGACGCCCCTCCCTTCGCATCAAGGCGCTTCTGACGTTCCTTGATCTCTGAAGAAGGCGCCAGTCCCGAAGGCTTACCACCAGCTTTACCTGGGTCGGAAGTAGACTCAACGCCTGGATACTTCGCAATGTGGAAACAACAACAGAAATAAAATTGAACATCATGTAAAATCAGACAATCAATCATATGTAATGAAAGATGTCATGAACACTAAGAATCAAAAAACACATATGTATCCAGACTTCAATCAGAGATTTGAGGTTGGACAGTCTTTTTACCAGGAAACGCACCACTGAGTTTTAGTCGGTCTGTCCTGTAAAAACGTTTGTAGCCCCTCAATCACTCGTGACGTCATGGTGACGTCTTGACGAAATCTATCCAGATGTATAGTCCTTGCTACAAGATGGTGACACCCCCAGTGACCCCCAGTTGTAAGTAAGTATATAAACCCCATTATATAAACCCAATTAACTATAGTACAATACAAAAAATGTACATATATATATATAATTATCTATACATATATATCCGCCGACCCCGGCCTGAGCCATGGCCAGGGCGGCGCCTGGGACCACCTTTGGTGTGGACTTCATCTGCTGCCAAACGACGGGCTGTGGCAAGCCTGCTCTTTCTTTCCGTTACAAGCCACGCAGGCNCGCCTGGGACCACCTTTGGTGTGGACTTCATCTGCTGCCAAACGACGGGCTGTGGCAAGCCTGCTCTTTCTTTCCGTTACAAGCCACGCAGGCCACAGTCATCTGTCTCCGCAGAAACCTGCCGTTTGCCCGGCTACAAACCGTTCCGCAGGCCTTTCCAAGGCAACTCTCACAGCTACAGGCCACGCAGGCCACAGCCATCTGTCTCCGCAGCAGCTTCGACCAGCCACGCGCCACAGCCATCTGTTCTTAAAGGGGTTCAAGCCTGCCGTTTGCCCGCCTACAAACCCCTCCCTTGGCCTTTCCAAGGCAACTCTCACAGCTACAGGCCNCGCAGCCACAGCCATCTGTTCTTAAAGGGGTTCAAGCCTGCCGTTTGCCCGCCTACAAACCCCTCCGCAGGCCTTTCCAAGGCAACTCTCACAGCTACAAGCCACGCAGGCCATAGCCATCTGTCCCCGCAGCAGCTTCGACCAGCCACGCAGCCACAGCGATCTGTTCTTAAAGGGGTTCAAGCCTGCCGTTTGCCCGCCTACAAACCCTTCCGCAGGCCTTTCCAAGGCAACTCTCACAGCTACAGGCCACGCAGGCCACAGCCATCTGTCTCCGCAGCAGCTTCGACCAGCCACGCAGCCACAGCCATCTGTTCNTCCAAGGCAACTCTCACAGCTACAGGCCACGCAGGCCACAGCCATCTGTCTCCGCAGCAGCTTCGACCAGCCACGCAGCCACAGCCATCTGTTCTTAAAGGGGTTCAAGCCTGCCGTTTGCCCGCCTACAAACCCCTCCCTTGGCCTTTCCAAGGCAACTCTCACAGCTACAGGCCNGTTCTTAAAGGGGTTCAAGCCTGCCGTTTGCCCGCCTACAAACCCCTCCCTTGGCCTTTCCAAGGCAACTCTCACAGCTACAGGCCACGCAGGCCACAGCCATCTGTCTCCGCAGCTGCTTCGACCAGCCATGCAGCCACACCCATCGGGTTCAAGCCTGTCGTTTGCCCGCCTACAAACCCTTCCCTTGGCCTTTCCAAGGCAACTCTCAGAGCTACAGGCCACGCAGGCCACAGGCATCTGTCTCCGCAGCAGCTTCGACCAGCCATGCGGCCACAGCCATCTGTTCTTAAAGGGGTTCAAGCCTGCCG
>BGPT01003546.1:0-20318 GCA_003297045.1 Symbiodinium sp. clade C Y103 | reverse complement strand
CACAGGCATCTGTCTCCGCAGCAGCTTCGACCAGCCATGCGGCCACAGCCATCTGTTCTTAAAGGGGTTCAAGCCTGCCGTTTGCCCGCCTACAAACCCTTCCGCAAGCCTTTCCAAGGCAACTCTCACAGCTACAGGCCACGCAGGCCACAGCCATCTGTCTCCGCAGCTCTGCAGCAGCTTCGACCAGCCACGCAGCCATAGNTCTGTTCTTACAGGGGTAGAATAATCTATCCGTCTATCCATCTATCCATCTATCTATTTAGGTGTTCATCTATCTACCTGTCTCTCTACAGGACCCCCCCAAAGAGGGGGGTCGGCGGCACCGGGGCGCTAGCCCATTCTATATATATACACACACATCTTACATCATAGAATTACACCTTACATCATAGAATTACACCTTACATCATAGAATTCACCTGTTCTTCAGTAACTTGTCCTCCGAAAAACGCCTCCAAGATACACCAGGCACGTTCCTGTGCCTCCCAGGACGCCAGGTAGTCGCAACTCACGGGCACCGAAAACGACGGGCCGAGGACAGCCAGCAACGGCAGCAACAGCAGGGGCCAGGCACGGCGCAGCGCCATGGTGGGGAAGGTGGGGAAGTGTTCGTGTTTTTTTGGGGCTGAAGAGTGCTGAAGAGGTGAGTTTTGAGGTTTGAGTTTTGATGATGATACGGATTATGATACTGATTATGATACTGATGTCGACGATGTCGGCTATGTTGACCATGTTGACTAATTTGACTATGTTGACTATGTTGCTGATGATGATGTTGCTGCTGCTGCTGATGATGATGATGATGATGATGATGATGGGGAGGATGGGGAGGATGGGGAGGATGCGAGTTCACAATGTGACTGCTTCTCCTACTGTCGCTATGGAACTGTGGACATTTGCAGTGGCTGAGCCGTGAAGCGTCGTCAAGATCCAGTCGTCCCATTGCAGTGGCCAGTCTTCACTTCTGTGGCAAATGTGCTTGGCTCTGTATACCCATTCTTTGGAAAGTAGGATGATATAGGATGATCATGTAGCTGTAGATCTGTAGCTTGTCTACAGTATATGCTCCATTTAAAGTATAGAAGTGTCCCCTCCATTGTTGTAGCTGCATCATTTGCATGAAATCTCTGTAGCCAGGGCAATAGCCAATGATCACGGACATCGTTTTAAGCATGGCTAATAGTGGATAAGTTTAGCGAAGTAACAAACGGTGACTTGTTGCTGTAGATCCTGCAATTGGTTGAAAGGAACATCTATAGGAAACTCCATCTTTTGATGGTAAAACCACAATTTTCTTGTTTACTGTTCCCTTAACACATGAGAAAAGCCACCACAACTCAGAGTCGCTGCTGATGTTGGGACAACAAACTACGCCCATCTTTGCTGGTGAACATCATTGTTTCTATTTCAACATATTAAGGCTTATCCTACAGTAAATAGCCAGCCAAAAAAAGTGGTACTGCACTTCTTTGACTTTCGACAGGCGTTGCAATTTTCCACAACACTGGAACAGCAAAAGCCATTCACCTACCATTCACCAAGATCTATCCACATATCCTGGCGTCGTCCATCACATTCCCTTCTATAATATCCCGTTGGTTCTTGGTAAATCAACCATTACAGTACTTGCGGTTGATTAAACCAACATTCTGGTTGTCTGATGCTTTCACTTCCTATTTGGCACCTTTTTGGCAACAACCCTGACGTTGGGAGAACAAGAACATGTCTTAGATTCAACTCACCAACCCACCAACTTGTACCCCACCAGATATGTCTTTGTCCGAAAATTGTGTACCCGAAAATTCATCGTTTCCGGATCTTTCCATTTTTTTTGGACAAAAAATGCCCCAAACTCCAACATTTTTTCTCCACAGGTCCAAATGGCCCACGGTACACCAGCGCCGAGATTTTCGGCCTGGGGCGGTGAAACACTGAAACGGACACCGTGACACCTTGGCGGAGGAAGGGAAGGCCACAAGGTAGTGTCGCACAGGTGATGTTGGTTTCTACAGCCTATGAATACGAATTCATTTGATCCTTAAACATACCACGTCTCCCATCTCATGAAATAGGAGTTGATTGATAGGTTTCCCTGCTGTGGGTTCATAATCACCGAGGTATGACTCCATACAAAAACCAATCAACCCAGGGTATTTTGAATGACACATTTGAACTTTGATATGCTGGGATAGGTTCCCTGGTCACAACATTTTGCCGGCAGAGTCAATCGAAGTTAGTATATGGTGGTTTCCTAAGTCATAGGGGTACCCCCAGTTCTCATCCATTTATAGATCGGATTTTCCATGAAATAAACCATCCAGCTATTTGGGTACCCCCATGGCTATGGAAACCCCCATATGGTGGGTGGAAATCAAACGCCATGTCCGATTCCTGGAGGGTTCCGATTGAAGAAAGAAGCTGGAGGGGTTCCCGAAGATGATTTTACTACTGGATACGGCCTTGTTTGTTTGTCAATTGAACAAAAACATTGGAATCAATTCCATACCTGATTCTTTGGGCAATTTTTGGGATGATCGCGGATATATTAACAATTTGTTCTGATGTGATCGGACAGTGGGGTTGCAATAATCAAGAATACTCCTTTTTGGAAAGATCACTAGATGTGAAAAAAGTACATCTCATTGTTTGTTGGATAAACCCAGAAAATTTGCTGGTGTATCCCTGTGTTTGGCTCTATCTCATTGTATCACCATTATGCTTAGTTTATTCCAATTCCACACAAATAGAGGCAGTGAGACATCCTTTGTGAATGGAAGTTTATAGCTGGGAAAATCATGGAACTCGATTTTGGAATTCCCATTGCTATGTTTGACTACCAAGGGCAAATAGCCTCGACTCATCCTTTCCTTGTTCATGGATTATTGTAATCTCCAATTTATTGGATGGTAGAATTCCAAACTAATCATCAGCCAACCATCATTTATCAATTAAATCCATTCATATTCCCATACTGTCAAGTCTAACATACCTATGACATGACTATAATCAATCAACAGGTGTTTTGATCCCATAATAATTTCGTTAATTGCATTAGTATCACATTGTCAGGTAGTTATATCCCATTAAACCCTCATTAAACCAACCGGCCTTTTGAACGCTGCCCCAATCTCTTTTTGTACCGAAACGGATTCCGCCAGCCCGTCCCACTTCTCCCGGCCATGAGTGGCGCGCAGGCACAGGGCGGAGGGCACTGCACAACGAGTGCCCAAGTCACAAGCCCCGGATGCAGCAGGGCCAAGGTACAGTGGCAATTTTCAACAGCTTTGTTGCAATGTGGAGTAAAAATTAAGTTATAATTCTAATGGGAAAATCACCTATAAATGGTGGACTAAGGATTAATAGTGATTAATGGTGAATTATAGTGACCAATTCTGATTAATGTGGAGTACCCTCGGGTAAACATCCACAAGCTGTGAAAAATCACCATGTTTGATAAACAAAATCATCGAACTAAACGGCAATACCATCCCCAAGATTACAAATTTTTGCCGGTGGTCCACACCATCCAAAAATGGTAGGTCTATGGCATCGGGTTTACCCCAGTATACGCGATTTTGACGATTTTAAATAGGTGAGCCATGATGATACCGCCTGGAATTTCAACATAGCTATGGAATTTCATGATGTTTAAGAGCTAAATCAGGTAAATGAATGTAAATGCAGCATTTTCCATAGCAAGCTTAGTCTAAGCCAATCAAAACCAGACCCATACCCATACAATCCCATACATCACGGAACATTACCTCATTTATCAACATTCAGCAATCAGAGAAAGGTAGTTGTGCCATGTTTTCTCCTCATCAACCATCCCTTGTGCACCAGACTCTGCTCTGCATCCAATGAGTGCGCTGCATGGGTAGCAACGCAAAGCTATTTCGCTATATGAATTAAACACAATTAACCACAATTAAACGCCAAAACCGGCCGGGTCAATCTTCTGGGTATGGTTGAAACATAGGTGTATTGGTCTTGTTTAGGATCTGCAGCTCTGAAACAATCTTTTTTCCGGGGTATCAACCACCGAAGGACAATGCTGTTAGCATAAGGATAAGGAAAACCGTTAAAACAATCCATCAACAGCCATCTATTACGTTGGCATATATCCGGATACGACTCGCTATGACCTCCTTGCTAGTCAGGTTGCCTAGAGGAAATCCCTGGCTGGAGAAACCATGGTTTGGGAAGGGATATCCAAGTTCTATCTACCCCATGTTTAATGTCAACCCCGCATTCATAAACCGCTGGGCTATTTTGAAATCCTGACATCCGAAATTGGTATCTAAAATCAATCCACATATGGCTTCGTCCGAAAATTTGGTACCCCCATTTGGACCAATTCAAGCACACTTATTGGGTTCACAACCACACTTATTGGCTGATCGATTTCCATGATTTTTTTCCATTTCCCATTTTTGTCACGACTAATCTGCTCCCAAAAAGACCATGCGGATTGATGCGGATTGCATCGGGCGCCAGACTGGCGTCTGTTGCCCACACCATGATGTAATAAGCCCCATAAATCGTAACAATGCCATCCATTTCACTAAGAATCACCTGGGATGCTACATGGTCTTGGGGGATAATCTACAAGGGTGGTGCCCCAAAGTTATAAGTTGGGGCAAAATTTCACCCCATTAACTAATTCTATATCATATATCTACCGTCAACCATAGAATTCACCTAGAACTGCTCGGGACCAAACATATAAACCGACTGGGTAAACATATGTATAAACCGTAGTTAACATATGGGTTTGTCTGAAAATAGGAAATCCCAACAATTTGATGGTGTATCATCATTTTCCCTACAAAAAATGGTTGTAATTGGGGCTATACACCAGTTGCAGACACACCCATATTTATCAAAGTTATACACCAACTTACAAAGCAAAAACAGTCAAGTTCCAGAAGCAAATTCCTGTCGGTCCAGGTGAGAAAGACAGATCGACCGGCTCAGCTGGCTTTCAAACAACTGACCAAGACTTTAGATAATTTTTCCCCGGCACATCTGGGGTGGCCCTGAAAATTGGGGTCCCCAAACCGTTGATTTCCCTGGTCAACATGAATAAGTATCCATTGGCTTTATATCTATGTACATATATATATATACATATGTATGTATGTATGTATGTATGCATGTATGTATGTATGTATGTAAGTATGTATGTATGTATGTATGTATGTATGTATGTATGTATGTATGATTATGTATGTATGTATGTATGTATGTATGTACGAACGTACGTACGTACGTACGTACGTACGTACGTATGTATGTATGTATGTATGTATGTATGTATGTATATATGTATGTATATATATATATATGTATGTATGTATGTATGTATATATATATATATATGTATATACATATATATAAAAATAGATAGGTGTATATAAATATACCAGTGTGTGCGCCAGGGGTGGGGAACCTGAACGTGAACTGATCGGGTTCGGGTTCAGCCCGAGCCTTGACTCTGTCTTCGTTGGGTCACCAATCAAAATCGTGGGTGACCCCCCCTGCTAAGACAGAAAACTGACAACTGCACGTGCCTGGCAATGTACACACACTTGAAAGACCGTATATCGTCAGTGTTTCTTTCGCATACTCATCTGAGTAAGGGAACCAAGTCCCGGTAAGGCCGTATGTCGCCAAAATTCATTTTCCGGTTCTCAGCTTAGCCGGTTGGAGAATTGAGATTCTTGGCTTAGACCCTTGCCATCGCAGCGAGAAATCGTGATTAACAAATGGCACGTACGTCTGGCTGAGGAGGCCAGATTTCAGCAAAAACTGTGAGCCTCACACACACACACACACCCACAAAGATGCGAATTCATGCAGCAAGTTTAAACAATCCATTATTCAAACTGTGCGGTGTCCTCTGTTCTGTTCCAGCGACATCTGCAAGCCGGCAGCGGCAAGACTGCCGCCGCCTGCCAACAACTGCCGCCGTGGCGGCCTCTGCCAGCCTTCTTCACCTTGGCGCTCCGCGGCCTCTGCCGCTTGCGATGGCGCCGGCGGCAGATCGCGTCGAGGCTGGCCGAGATCACACCCACCACGCCGCTGCTGTTGGTACTGCCAGGATGCAAAAGGCAGGCCCAGATGACCGAACGCACGACCACACTAGGTGCTATCTCCAAGGCATCCTGGCCGCAAATAAACTAAAGACCGGAAAATGAGGTCAGCTCTCAATTTCGACACAGCAACTGCTGAACAGTCACATTGTGGCGGTGAAGGACACCACACGACGCGGGCAGTCTCGGAAGGAAAGACCTCGAAACCTTCAACTATTCGCTGGTTGCACTGCCACAATCCTACTGTGCCACTGACTGTGCCACTGTGCGGCACCACGAAAGACAGTAACAATCATATCACTGTTGCCTGGACACATTCCAAGCGTGCCACCGCCTAAACTTGACTTTCCGAAGTTCCTGAGGGTGCGAAACGATGCTAGGTATCACAGGGAAACCACCTTAAATTCTACTCAAGGAACACGGCGCAGCAGCACACCTCTGGAGCAAGAGCGACGGCCGCAAGGATTGCCAAAAGCAGAGACCTCATACACAGAGGCGAGAGCGCGCGGGCGAGCACAAAGAGTGTGTGCAAGATATAAGGCATACGCACGCATGTTGCTCATCTCTGGTCTTGTGCTGTCTGATTTCTGCACAGAGACCGTACGTATACCAGACACACACACACACACGCTGCAACATAGGTGGAAACTGAGGTGCAAACCACCATGTGACACACAAAGCATCAGCCAAAGGTTCCACTGCTTCAAACACATGTGGAAGGAGTTGCTGGAATTTGCGCGCCGACAAGTCTGGGCAAGCGCGAAAGGCGCGCAGAACGTCTTCTTGATCCAACTTCTTTGGCGCCATTGCGCTCAGTGGCTCTGAATCCCTACCTGGAACAGATTGGATGGTTTCTGCGCTCGAAGGCTAAGCAGCTACGCAATGCCGCTGATGCGACACTCCAAAAACAACAGCCAAGTCACTCATCCCCTTCGGCCAATACATGCTCTTCATATAGCCACATTTGGCTCATATCACTGGAAAGATGGCAAGTCGGATGCAGAATCACTTGGACCCTGCGGTGGACGCCACTGGTCGGTGCTGGAGAATGCCCTGCGGTGATTCCATGCCGAATCGGCTATCATACAGACATGTCATCTCAAACAGAAACGTCATGTGACATGCAATGAGGAATGCACCTCTGCAAGAAGCGCTGCTGCCGGCAGCTTCCAGCATCTGCTTTCATGCAGAGATCTCAGCACCTCTGAAAAACAAACAGGCATTTGTGTCCGAGGGAGCGCTGTGAAAAACAAGCACGTACACCGGTTCCAAACTTGCAGCCAAACAGATTCCTGTTCCTCTTGCCAGCTAGCAGGCGGTGGCGGAAGTTTCAAAAATAGGAAACCTATAGGAGAGGTTCGTTGCTGTGAATGATGGATGGCAGAGCGAACCCACTGATGGACCGACAAGTGGCTTGAGGCAGCGCAGTGTTGTTGTGGTTGTCGTTGTAGATGTAGTTGTAGTTGTGGATGTAGTTGTGGTTGTAGTTGTTGTAGTGTAGTTGTCATGCAGTTGAAGTTGCAGTTGCTGTTGTTGTTGCTGTTGTTGTTGTTGTTGTTGTTGTTGTTGTTGTTGTTGTTGTTGAAGTGCAGTGCAGTGTAGTGTAGTGTCGTGGTAGTTTTATTGGTTATTGTGGTTGTAGCTGTTGTAGCTGTTGTAGCTGTTGTAGTTGTAGTTGTTGCAGTTGCAGTTGCCGTAGTTGTAGTAGTAGTAGTAGTAGTAGTAGTAGTAGTAGTAGTAGTAGTTGTTGTTGTTGTTGTTGTTGTTGTTGTGGTTGTTGTAGTTGTAGTAGTTGTAGTAGTTGTAGTTGTAGTTGTAGTGGGTGCTGCGGTTGTAGTCGTAGTTGTAGTTGTAGTGCAGTGCAGTGCAGTGTAGTGTAGTTGTAGTGGTTTTTGTGGTTGTGGCTGTTGTTGTTGTAGTAGTTGTAGCTGTTGTTGTAATAATAGTTGTAGTAGTTGTAGTTGTTGTAGTTGATCGTGAACGGGAACTGTTCGGTTCGGTTCGGGTTCGGGTTCGGGTTCTCTTGTGGCGCCTCATGATATATAGATAGATATACATATTCCTGTAATGTCCCCATTACACCAGCTTTTAACACTGGTTAAGTTACACAAATCCACACTTTTAACGGTTAAAAATGGTTAAACCCAATTTTGATGGTTCATCCTACGTTAAGAAATCACCATCCCCACCTTGCCTCCATGATCAACAAAGAAAGGTGCAGTTGATCTACGGGGGGCGGATACAACCAGTAGCGAAAAAAAGTACAGAGTACGGAGATGCACAGAGTACCGAGATGTACAGAGTACAGAGATTTATATACAGACTACAGATGGATAATATGAATATATATATATATATTTATATTATCATCCAGTAATGGTCAATACTGGTGGTTGATAACTGGGCAATTGACACATGTGGGGATTGAATCACTTCCCAAAAGGTACCCAACAGCTGAGGATTTTTTTTCTTGCTTGTTATCCAAAAACATCCACCAACAACCAGCTATCATTGGCGAGGGTCCACCTCAAGGTGGGTTGAATCCACCCTTTTTTCATCTTTACTACCCACTTCTGTTGGTCAAATGTCCCTTCTCTTGTGGATAAGGGACCGGTTAAGTCAAACTTCTGAAAACTACAAGGCAGGGATCCAATGAGAAGTAATTTTGTACTTCAATCACTCGGATTTGTCATGGATATACACTAGACCCTCCAAGTACCTCGAAAAATGGGGCAATAAACCCATTCTGACCTGGAACTTTTGCCACATTTTCTGGTCTAAGTATCTACATGGTGGGGCCTCCACGTTATAAAATGGTTTATATCTGTAAACCCCCATTAGCTATAGGCTATATATATATGTATATCTATCTATATCTATATATATGTATATATATATATATATATTATGAAACATACTTATGTTAGCTTTAAACTACCTTGGCTACCTAGCGCATTGTACCAATGTTAGCCCAAGTTGGACATTTGTGGACACGCAACTGGTGGTCATAGTCGGCTGCAGAGCCAATCATGAAGGTTGTCCCCTGTTGTCCCGCTTGGAAGTGACCATGGATGACCGTTTCTGATGGGCATGAACTATTTCATGCATGGTTGAACATAGAGTCTACTTGAATTTCTGACACGATGACGAAGCTTTGCAACTGGATGTAAGAGGCTACACCAGTAAATAGCACATTTCTAGGGGATCATCATCTAGTAAATCATCAAACAAACTCGTTGGCGCCCTCCCCAGGGTGTAACTTCCGCTCCAGCCGACCCATTTTTCCTCTGTCTACTAAGAAACAGATATGTTTTTTCAAAAACTGAAGTTTTTTCGTACAAACCACAACTACTGGAGAACTACTATATGATACTATAATATACTATATAATACTACATGCATATCATCATACTGAAGCTGCATGAATCTGCTCAGAGTGTCGGGTTCAGAATGTGACCTGGGAAAATCCCACCAGAGGGGCTCCGATCGACGGTATTTCGTCGTTGAGCGGTGCGACCGCTGAGTGCCTCTGAAGCGTTCTTCACAGACCCTGAAGGGTTCAAAACGGTTGATTTAACGAATCGTGGTTTAACTAAGCATGTGATGGGAACATCATGGGCATTTACTGGATAGATGATGGGCAACCATGGGTTTTGGTCATCCATGCCACAATTGGAATCCTTATAATATCTTACAATGAGTATATCATTCACTATGGATGGATTGACGATCATCCCCCAATTTGGTTTTAAATTTCAACTCTTGACCTGGTTAGACTGGGTGGCGACATGATATCCACGAAGGGTCTTATCTGATTCCCTCAGTTTGAAAGGGGAATCTGATATGCAAAACCCGGAAAATCCTTCTAATTTCCCTCCCCCCAAAAAAATCCAAGCTTAAATCTACATAAAAGGCTCTGACTGAAAATATACTACTTAGCTACTCCCTAGATCGACTACAAGATCATCATTTTCCCATCGGACTAGTTTCGAGGGTATGCCCCATTTTCAGGCACACCCACATTTATACAATCATCACATGACCGTGAACAAATCCGCTTCTGAGGCCTCTTGTATGACCCTTGATCCCTTCAAAGCAGCAGTGGCCAGACTCTCGCTTGGTCTTGAAGGGCTTGAACTATCCACAGTAGTCCATCTTCACCAAAATGAAGATTTGAGCAGTGTTCAACTGTCAACACCCCGTGTTGTCGCTTTACATATACTGGTTGGTTGATAGGGATTCCCCTCATGGATTGTCATAGATATATTGCAGAATAATTCCCCAACTAATCCTGAACCTGGGTTTTGAAGACTGCTCAGGACTGAATTCCCAATCAACCAGCATCATTTCTGGACATAAAACATGGCAAAACAAACAACTTTAGCTCTTTGAATTCCCGGATTTGTTGTTTGAATCATGATTTCTTCCAGTCAAATTCCCATTCTATTGATGAAGTCACCACCTGCGAATGTTGTTGGTCAGCTCCTGTCCAATTCCCATTGCCATCCAGGAAGTTGGAACCACCAGATTTCTATCCAAAGATGGACAAAATCTGTGGCAAACCAAATATGAGCATTTGAGTAGGACATTCATCGAACGAAATCGGGATTCTCCAGCCAATCATGATTGAACATCAGAATGGTGATTTTGTCAGCATAAAAACCTGTGTATTCGAGAAACGTGGTGATTTCTAGTTGCTTTCTTTTAGCTCAGTTGGTTTATGACCGGGGGTAAATGAGGGACCATCAAAATTTAAGCAACACAAGTGGGATTCATCAAGAAATTATACCAGCTAAGATAAGTGTTTCATACTGACCAGTGTTTGCTTGGATTTGCCTAAGGAACCCCAAGAAACCAAAACATATGTCCTGAAATTCTAGTGGAATTCCCCGTGGGAAAATGCCCAAAAAAACATCCACTTTTTTGGCTCCAAGTTTTGGCCACTGCCAGGGTGGCTTTTCCCAGCGCTAGAGGTGACACGGGGGGAGGTCCGCCCAGGACCGCCGATTATCGCTCCGCCGCTACTCAAAGGGCTGTTGGATCATGGAGAGAGTGCGGAGCATCTGCAGCAACGATGACACGCAAGACATCCACTCGGAGAGCCTGGGTGACAGCAGATATGGGTCTGTCTGAAAATGGGGTATATCCTCTAAATGGCTATTTCATGGGGATAATGATGACTAACCAATAGATTTAGAGGTACCATATTTTCAGACAAACCCATATAGATGGGAGAAGTCAGGGAAGTTCATGTGAGGACTACTAACGCATAACGATGTAAAGGAGGTGTCCTATTGGAACCGGTGAGGTGTTGGCGGTGGTCACCCCACAATCGATCTAGACCAGGCATAGCCTGGCTAGTTGATTTTGCTGACATGAAGAAACTCCACTAGGATAATCAAAAGTTAGAATCCACGAAGGAGTTGGCTGATGTTCAAAACACCAAGGGTGTATCTAAAGCAACAAACATCTAGCTGTTCTATACTAAACTAACCTCAAAAAAGCTGAAACTTGCGGCAATATATGGGAATGATTCCCCGCATCCTGAACATCATTCCAGTGACGACACGACGTGAGGTCATTTTATTTCACTCAAATAGATATTTAATGATTTTTACATGTATTTACATGTATATATATATTATATGTACTTACATTTATTTACATCTATTTACATGTAATTACATGTATTTACCAACATATACCCCAAACATGACCCCAACAAAAATGTCGGGGCATATGCCCTTTATTTTTCAAAATGTGAGGTCATGATCAAATTGATTCAGAAACCTGGAGGTACAACGATCTACAAGCGGACAAAAAAGATTAGCAACTAGTTATTTAACATAGCCATGGAAAATGGCCAATTTATAGATGACTTATTGTGATTTTCCTATTAAAGATGGTGATTTCCATGGGCAACTGTTAAATAACCAGAGGGTAGCAACTCGACTGGCATAATAATCCATCCCGAAAATCACAATTCTCATGGGTGGGATTGAAACCAGCCCCATCATAGTAGCTTCATCTGCAAATGCCATTTCTTTTAAACTTAGATCCAACTTTGTTTTTAGATCCAACAATGTTTTTACTATATATATATGTTTCCCTAAATACTCAGTATAAATCATTTTTCCATGGTTAACTATAATATTATAGTTGTTTCATGTGAAATCCCCATTTCATCGCTTTATTCTCCAGATACTGTGGTTGGAAGAAATCCTGCACCAGTTGGTAGATGTTTTATCCCATCAGAGTCCCATTATTAACACAGTGTTTCATAGTTTCCATTAGTTACCATCTGGTGCAGGATTTCTTCCATCCACAGTACCCTCTGGTAAACTAACATATGCCTGGATGTCAACCCCATGACACAACACCCCCTACCAACAGAGTCAGGTCACGGCAGGTCTCGCGGCTCCTTCGTTTCGAAGTCATAGATGGTCATCAGTTGCTGCTGCAAACGTTCCCAGACCTGTGGGACCGGGACAAGGTGCGCCACCCCCCAGATATAAGTCATAGTTGAATTGTAAACCCCGTGGATATTTTGTATGCCACATAAACATACATAAACCCTAGTTAACCAAGTTATAAACCAACTTAGCTACTGTTTGGGGGCCGTACCTTCTACTAGCAGTTAGATGAATGGGTTCAACACAGATCCTAATTGGGATGCAATCGTAAGCAAGTTGTAGTAGGGCTGTACTGCTATACCAGGAAAAATTGGTGGAGGTGGTTTCGCTCTCTTGAAAGATGCACGAATCAAATGAATTTCGATGAGCAAAACCTGGGGCCTCCAAACGATAGCTACGTTGGTTCGTGAGTAGGGTAAATATGGTTTCTTATCGATATCTCCTATATTGTTTATAAATCAACAAAACCACAATTTCATGCTAGGTTGACTAGGGTTGGGCTTCATACTGGGTATGGATCAAAACTAGGTAGCCTTAAAAGAAATAGTTTAGAATTAAAGATAACCAACATATGTGAGTTGGTGCTGAATATTTAACCCAATGTTCCGATTAGGAATTCCCAATAAACCAGCCGCAGGGTGGTGTCCCAGTTAGCTGCTTGTTGGTCTGCAACCAACACTCTTAATGGTAGATATATCTAGACTTCATTGGGGTACACCAACTTGTGACATCTTATAGCTTGATATACCCTCTGGTAATTAAACGTAGCTATTGAAAATTGCCATTTACAGTGGATTTTCCCCATAAAAATGGTGATTTCCCATAGTTATGTTAGTTTACCAGAGGGTAACTTGGGGGCGCCAGCTTCTATCATGTATGATTCAAGCTGGTACCCAGCCCATCACAGATTTGTCAAGCAGTCTTAACTTCCAGCAAGGATCCACCCCTGAAAAAGCAAAAAAGTCACAACACGAGAGACCAACAAAACGAGTCTGCAAGAAGTTTCCTTTTCAAAACATTTATTTTTGTGGTTTTATGTATGATGTTTGATGATAAAACACACATATAAACGAAAAAAACAATTGAAACTCATTTTCATGTGCCATCAGCATCATAAACCAACCAGAAAGCTACAAAGTGGCACCTCCCCAATTATAAGTTTGGTTTGTCCACCATAGTAGCTATAGCTATGTCTACCGTAAAACCTAGTTCTTGGAGTTATAAACCAACTTAGCTATTGAACTGGGGCACAAACGTGTAACCCATTTACCATTGGTGAATCACTATTCATCACCACAATGGAGGCTTCCCAAAAATCTGGTTTTCCTATGGTTTGCCTATGGTTTTCCTGTGGTTTCTATGGGGCACCACCTTAAGATGGCTGCATTTAGCGCGCGCCTTGTGTGGATCGTTGGGACTCAAATCCTTCGCAACCAAGCTCTGGATGGATAGCACCACCTGGGCACCAAGACCGGAGAGGATTGTGGGATATGTTTGCCGTGATCTATGGAGCATATGAAATTTAATGTTGGCAAAGCAATAATAATTTGGTATAAACAGTATAAACA
The DNA here is from genome assembly GCA_003297045.1 of Symbiodinium sp. clade C Y103. Taxonomy (NCBI): domain Eukaryota; class Dinophyceae; order Suessiales; family Symbiodiniaceae; genus Cladocopium; species Cladocopium sp. clade C. Next base: position 6,239 of record BGPT01003546.1, on the reverse strand, counting down.
TGACCAGTCCCAAAATGGATGGTTTACTATTGTTTTAGCCACAATAGTATCAAATTTCCAGTGATTTGTGGTGATTTTAGGGTGATTTATAGAGATTAATTACTATGGAATCTGTAGTAAATGATGGCGATTTGGCAGTGATTTAAGGGATTAGTAGGGAATCTATGGTAAGTGCGGTGATTTACAGTGATTTATTGAGATTACTATGGGATTTAAAGTGATTTATGGTTATTGCTGTGTAATTTATAGTGATCAATCAACTTGACATGATATTTGGATGTGGCTAAAAATGGGGTACAGAGCCCACATATCAACTTTGATGGTGAATATGATTAATCACCTGATGTGAAACCTGTATCATGAAAAGGTCATGGCAAGATCTTCGTTGATGAATGAGGGTTAACCAAGCCGCATCAACAATAGGGGTGATCACCAGCAATTTATGGGAATATGATAAGATATGAGAAGTAACATGGGAATCTAACATAATCTACCCCCTGGTTATTTAACATAGTAATGGAAAATCCCGTATTAAATGGAGGTTTTAGTGGGAAAATCATCCAAAATTAGTCATTTTCCATGGCTATGTTAAATAACCAGAGGGTAGATTATTTTAGATTCCTATTTTACTTATCATATTCCCATAAATTTATCTGCATATATCTGGTTAAATGACAATATGCCACTTGAAACTTTAGGTCATTTGGGGATGATTCCCCTACCGACGTGAGGTCCTGATGAAATTCGTTCGCAGAATGCAGGGCGGTGCCCCTCCACTGTTGGCTTTATGGAAGATATATCTATAGGTGGGTTTATAGGGTATAAGAACAACTATAGTTACTATGGTTTATAAACCAAAGTTATAACTCCAATCAGTTGGCGTTATTTGGTGTAGAACTATAGAGTTCCTATGGTTTACCTATGGTTTATAAACAAACTCACATCACTGGGGGGGCACCAGCCTGTGAAATGGGATGATATGGGATATAAACATTTCAGACCTTTAAAGGACTGCCATTGTATTGTCATTTCTCAGCAGAAAACACCATCCAATTTTCCAAAGTACCCTCTGGCAATCAAACGCGGCAATGGAAAATACCCTCTGGTGAACTAACATAGCTATGGAAAATCACCATATTTAATGGGAAAATCCACTATAAATTGCCATTTTCAATAGCTATGTTAGTTTACCAGAGGGTACCTCATTTATAGATCATTTTCCCATCTTTTCCCATAAAAAAAAAAGAGACCTCCATTCATCGTGGATTTCCCGTTGCCTATGTTTGATTCCCGGAGGGGTATCCAATGGTGACCCGGTGAGCCATATGGATGGATTCATGACCATCCACTAATATGGGTATACAATCCAACTTTTGGCACGACATGAAAGGAAAATCATGGGAGATTTGATGACATCTGAAAATAAACCCACACTCATTAAGTTATGAGTGGTTTTGGAGGATCTCTGACTTTAATTTATAGTCGCTTTGTCAACCATGTTTGGAGGAAGATGAACATTTTTCGACTGCGAATCTCATGAAAATGGAATGGGACCAGCCAGCCTTAAATTTGGGCACTTCACCTTGAAGGTATGACTACAGCACTGACTTGGTGCTTCATCCCACTTAGTAAATATATGATGTAAATAACAGCAGTCATATGTGGAGTCAGCCGACTTATCCCAGCTTTTCACATTGACAACACCAGGAATATCACCTTAGGAGCGAGATGATACAACAAAGGGATGCGGTGACTGCCACTTTTGCCGAGCAGTTGCTGGGTTTGAGGATCTTCCACTTTTCAAGCATCCATAAATTTCAACGCGAGTCATCAGGATTTTAGGGTGTTGGGGTCGCAAGAGGTGATCTTATCCGGGATAAAAAGCTCATCCTATGTAGATGGGACCCCAATTTATTAATAGAGCCAATACTAAGCCAGGATTGGGAAATATGTCATCAAAGTTTACAGGCAATGCAATCTAAAATATGCAAACAGGGTGATGTTCCCAGTGTGTCATATGTATGCAGGAGAAGCCGCCGTGGCATCCCCGCTGACCCCAACAGGACAAAGTACAGTTTTTTTTTTTCCGAGTTACACCAAATTCCTTCATACAAAATAGGTTGTTTACATGAATCAAGGTGTTTGCATGAAACTGAGCACTAAACCAAACTGTTACGAACCCCCTAAACCACTGCAAAGTGTCCTGAAATTCAGGGAAAAACCATACTAAACCACTCCTTTATCCTTGGATTCGCTTAAGGACACCCCCGAACAAATAAAACGTCTTCCCTTCATCGATTCCGCAGTGGATTTCCCATCAAGTTGCTCACCTCAAATCCAGGGGTATCAAGGTTTACCGGTTTACCCAGCCATCCCCAAATCGAAGGTACCAAATGCGTTGTGAAGATCCAATGTTTCCTGAGCAGAATGATCCCACCAGTGGCACGACCCGGAGAGCTACCCCTTCGGTGTCCGAAAAAAGGTGGCTAGCTGGGAAATGCCCTATCAATGGAGGTTTTAATGGAAAACCATCTTACAACATCATCTATAAATATGGGATGTTACCCGTGGTTTTCCATTGCCATGTTTGATTCCTGGAGGGTTTTCCGTTATGCTAAGTTGCTTCATATCTAACATGTCGGGTATCTTGAACTGATGCGATCAAGCTAAACCAGCAAATAATTCCCTCAGGGACACCACGCATGGCCACCCAAGAAATGGACATCATATGGCTGTGGGTCAAAACCGTGGTACTCTTCTGTTCAACCCAGAATAGCTCGTAAATAGACCTTCATCCCTCCTCTACATATGGTGTAACAGGTTCTGATTCATCACCGTATAGAAGTAGTTTGGAAATAGTTGGTGCAACTCCCTATACCCTCCGGTAATCAAACATGGCAACACAAAATCCACAATTTATAGATGATTTTCCCATTAAAACCTTCATTCGAGGGTACATTATGTCCCATTGCCATGTTTGGTTACCAAAGGGACTTGTGTCAAAAGGGGTGGATGAGACATCCTTTGGGGGTAGTCATAAGCATTATCCTATTGCTTGGGGTAAATCAACAAAAATAAAGCCCAGTTGGCGATGATCTATTGTACGTATCCGATACTTATCTCACATAGTTGTCCCATAAATTCTCACAATTTTCTCCAAAGGTTCACTATTATATATATGTATGTATGTATGTATGTATGTATGTATGTATGTATGTATGTATGTATGTATGTATGTATGTATGTATGTATGTATGTAACTATGTAACTATGTAAATATGTAAAGATGTATGTATTTATGTATGTATGTATATGTCCATGCGTATCCTGCAATTTCTTAAATCATTGCACCCAGCAAGTCCCCAAATTCAGATTTCAAGGTCACACAAAACCACTAAGTTCAAATTGCGCCGTCCAAGTCTCTCCAAGACGTTTCGCACGGCGCAATCCACTGTGACGTCACATTCTTCGTGATAGATCTGTTGGATCGAAAAGGAAAAGGATGCATCCTGCCATCACGCGTTTCCCCCAGAAGACACCCCCTTTCTTACCGACGATACACCGGTCAACTGACATCATCATCATCATCATCATCATCATCATCAATAATATCAATAGGGATGGACAATAACAAATACACATATGTCAACACCAGTGAATTTCATAGGTTCCAAGTTCCAACATTTTCTGCAGCTCCTGCGTCAACGCTTCATGGACCTCCAGCAGCCCGTCGCGGTCAACGCCCAGGGCCCCGCTGGACGCGACGTCGACGGCGTCGCCCGCCGTCGCTTCGCCGAGTTGGAAGTCCGGACGATGCGACTTCAACGAGAGACAGCCCAGTGGAGGGATCCGCAGGCCACCTGATCTGGTAAAGCCACAGGGGCGAAGAAAGAGATGGAAATTTGGAGATAGTGAAATTGGGGAATAACAAAGTGGATATGTTGATATATTTTGTAGCTTTTCGAGAGATTTTGGAGACAATTGGATTTGGGAAGTAAAAAGCAATAGTAGTTGGTTTAGATATATGGTAGCAATAACATAAGTATATAATATATAATATTGTATTGTACATAAGTGATCATGAATGTAGTGGCGCATGCTGAGCAAATGGTGTAAGACAGGATGACTAACTAAAATGTTCCGTTTAGACTAGAAAGTAGACAGCAAGTGGGTCTGCCTGATTTCATGAGAAAACATGCTGCTTTGGGTCTCAACATTCCTCAATCTCATAATCCCCAAAATATCAAGGGGTAGTATAACTCCCACAGAGTTGTGCCCTCCAGTGATGTTTGTTTTTTTTCCTTCCCTCAGCCATACCCTGCGATGAGATTCGTGCCGGTCAAGATAACTAGTATGGTTTGTAGGCCTGTAAGGTACCCCGCTTTTCTTCTGGGATTACCACACAAGGTGGGTTTATCCATGTCTATCCCATACTTAGCTAAGTTGGGATCTACATAACTCCAGTTTCACTAGGGTTTGTGGATGTTTGTGGTAGATATATCTGCCTTTTGGTTATTTGACATAGCCATGGAAAATGGCCCATTTCTAGATGATTTGTGGTGTTTTACCTATTAAAAATGGTGGTTTTCCATGGCTATGTTAAATAAACAGAGGGTATATGTACTATGGTTTATAAACCTACAAACTAACACCACTGGGGAGAGGCAACATCGCATCACCAGGGTAAGTCTCATCAGGTTACATCTTTGTCCTGCTAGGTGGTACCCCCCAGTGAGGTGAGCTTGTTGGTTTATAAACCATACCCTCTGGTAAACTAACATGTTTCTATGGAAAATCACCATTTTTCATGGGAAAATCCACTATAAATGGCCATTTTCAATAGCTATGTTAGTTTACCAAGCCGAGTGAAATTGGAGTTGTGTAGATCCCAACTTCGCGATGGAATAAAGCCACCTTGTGCACATGTTCCACCAATTCTGGGAGGCTTGCGGACTTGGAGACGATTCTAAATGTTCAGTGTATGGTGGAGTTGATGCGCAGAATCTATGGATGTGTCATTTGTTGAGACATTGAGTGAAAGAATGCCATCTAGTAACTTAACGCAGTTTTCCTTGTAGGAAATCATCTATATATGGGCCATGGCTTCCACTATCAGATTACCAGAGGTTAGTTGTAATCAAGACACCATGCCCTAGTTGGTGATACCTTTGAGCTATGAAAAGAACCTCAATTCATTACAATCACATTTCGCTCATCGATGCAACTGCACACATATTTTAGACCATATACTTGGGCTGAATGCTATTTTTTCATCCTAGATCTTGGCAAATAGATTTTATTTGGCCTCTAGATTGGCTTGGTCCTCTTATCATTGGAAAACCTACCCCGCTTACTTTCCGAACAGGATGAAGCACTACTCGGTATTCACTGCTGGTGTTTCCCAGCCAAACTTCAAAGGATTCTCAGTTCCAGGGAGTCTAGCAAGGAGCATAAGGATGACGGCGGCAAAAACATCAGCGTCGTTCTGATGTGCTCCTCAATCTTCAGGGCCGTCTTCCTCAACGCTGCAGCTGTGGAGCTATTGAAGGGGCCACTGTTGTGGGATAAGACATACCCAAAGATCCTTGAGTATTTCGGGCAATGGACATCCCTTCGCTCAGCTACATTTTTTTGGATGTCAAGACAACAATTTTGACCCATATAAGTCTCAGAATTGCCACCGGCGGGGAAGTGCAGGGGCAGGCACTTCCACGTGCGCTATGGTTATGGCTATACATCGCATGCCATAGGAACCAAAACAGAATGGGTATATAGATCCCTATTGATGGATTGATGAATCCCTCAATAGGCATACAATCCAATGTTTGAGACACATACATACAGTATATATATACACATACGAGAAGCAATCCCGAAATAGATAGATAAGTTGGAAACCTGGAAATTGTGGGAAAACATCATCGAACTACCGTGCTGGAATTCTATGATTTTGGTGGTTGCTCCATATATATATATATATTAAATATATTGTATATATTATATATATTATATACATTATATATTACATATATATATTACATATATATATTATATATATTATATATTATATATATTATATATACTATATATATTTTATATATATTATATATATATAGTATTTTATATATATTATATATATTAAATATATTATATATATATTATATATATTAAATATATTATATATATTATATATATTATATATATTATATATATTATATATATTATATATATTATATATA
>BGPT01003545.1:164-17209 GCA_003297045.1 Symbiodinium sp. clade C Y103 | reverse complement strand
ATGCGTGCATTTTTGCTGCTATGGCTGCTGCTGCTTCTGCTGCTTCTGCTGCTGCTGTGTCAAAAAGGGCACCTCCCGGCACCAAAACACCATGCTACTAAGGGACGAGCCGATTCGAAAATGGCGGCGAAAAACTGCCTAACGTCGCTTCTGAAACCCTAGAAAAAGAAGAAGTTTTGGATCATTTTGGAGATGCTTGTTGCTGCTCCCGCTGCTGATGCGTGCATTTTTGCTGCTATGGCTGCTGCTGCTGCTGCTGCTTCTGCTGCTGCTGCGTCAAAAAGGGCACCTCCCGGCACCAAACCACCATGCTACTGAGGGACGAGCCAATTCAAAAATGGCGGCGAAAAACTGCCTAACGTCGTTTCTGAAACCCTAGAAAAAGAAAAAGTTTTGGATCAGCTAGAAAAAGAAAAAGTTTTAGATCATTTTAGATGCTTGTTGCTGCTGCTGCTTCTCCTGCTGCTGATGCGTTCATTTTTGCTGCTATGGCTGCTGCTGCTTCTGCTGCTGCCGCGTCAAAAAGGACATCTCCCGGCACCAAAACACCATGCTACTGAGGGACGAGCCGATTCAAAAATGGCGGCGAAAAACTGCCTAACGTCGCTTCTGAAACCCTAGAAAAAGAAANGCACCAAAACACCATGCTACTGAGGGACGAGCCGATTCAAAAATGGCGGCGAAAAACTGCCTAACGTCGCTTCTGAAACCCTAGAAAAAGAAAAAGTTTCGGATCACATTTTGGATGCTTGTTGCTGCTGCTGCTTCTCCTGCTGCTGATGCGTTCATTTTTGCTGCTGTGGCTGCTGCTGCGTCAAAAAAAGCACCTCCCGGCACCAAAACACCAGGCTACTGAGGGACGAGCCGATTCGAAAATGGCGGCGAAAAACTGCCTAACGTCGCTTCTGAAACCCTAGAAAAAAAAGAAGTTTAGGATCATTTTGGATGCTTGTTGCTGCTCCTGCTGCTGATGCGTTCATTTTTGCTGCTGTGGCTGCTGCTGCGTCAAAAAGAGCACCTCCCGGCACCAAAACACCATGCTACTGAGGGACGAGCCGATTCAAAGATGGCGGCGAAAAACTGCCTAACGTCGCTTCTGAAACCCTAGAAAAAGAAGAAGTTTAGAATCATTTTGGCTGCTTGTTGCAGCTCCTGCTGCTGATGCGTTCATTTTTGCTGCTATGGCTGCTGCTGCTTCTGCTGCTGCTGCGTCAAAAAAGGTTTGGTCTGCTACTGCAGCTCCTGTTTATTGCTGCTGCTGGGGGCTGCTGCTGGGGGCTGCTGCTGCGGGCTGCTGGGACTGCTGCTGGGACTGCTGCTGGGACTGCTGCTGGGAGCTGCTCCTGGAAGGCTGCTGCTCCTGCTGCGGCTCCTGCTGCTACTGCTGCCCCTACTGCTGCCCCTACTGCTGCTGCTGCTGCTGCTGCTGCTGCTGCTGCTGGTGCTGCTGCTGCTGCTGCTGCTGCTGCTGCCGTTGTTGTTCTATGTCTCAAAATCTCTTTTTCCCTGACGCGCTCCCCCTTGCGTCGGCCGGGGTCGGCGGATATATGCACATTGTGTTCAACCATGTTTGAGATGTGTTTGTTTCCTCAGGGGAGTTGCAACCACCAGATATTGCAACCATTTCTCTTAATGGTTCGTGCACTCTGTCGCTGTTGAAAGCACCGCCAGGCACGGACTACCACAACGCCTTGAAGTTGGGCCTGGGGGCCCACAGCTTTGCAGAGGCAACGTGATGTTCCAGGGGACACACGTGGTCAAGAAAACACTAAGAGAGACAATATTTACTACCCCGAAAATCCCCCACAATAGCAGTTTTTGGTTTGACAAGGTCATGAAATTTGGTGGTCTATTGAACCTCCATGGCTTGAGTGAAATAAACTTCAATGATGCGCAAAGGTGATGCTGGTGCAATTGATCGATGCATTTTGTCGTCACCCGAGGCTTTGACGTGGAAGCACTTGAGTGGCCCCAGTGGCTGCGAGAGAGCGAGGTAGTGATGGCCTGAGTTTTCCAAACAGGACTTTGTGAATTTGGAAGTGGCATTATGTTTACTTTGGAGGAAAATCCCATCCCCCAATGGCGATGGAGAGAGAGAGAGAGAGAGAGAGAGAGAAAAACTAGCCTTCCCTACCCCCAGCCCTGCGGGGTGGTAATTCTCCTTTGGCTTCGGGTAAAGAAAATCCAGGTTTTGATCTTGTTGTTTGCACATTCCTGCAGAGAAGCCTTGCACTCCACTGACCCGGAAGCAAAACCTTCGTTTGGAAGCTTCATATCTCAAAAGACCCTGACTACAACCTAACAACCCATACGATCGAAAGAAGGCATTGGCTGTGTCCAGAAGCGAGGCCTCTAAGATTCTTGTGAAGTAATGGGGAGCATGACGACAAACTATTTGATTTGTGCGATCAAGTCTAACCCTTGATTTGGGTCATCAGTTGGCAACCAGTCAAACAACATTCCACTGTGCAGCAGTTCATTTGAAGACCAGATCATCCACATGTGGTTTTTCTATACTTTCATTTTCGCCATCCTTCGCCGCAACAAGAGTTGTATGCCATGCATGCGTCATGATACCGAGAGCTGGCACCTAAATGATGAGGACTGCATCGCAGTTGGGTTGAGGAATGGTTTGCCATTCCCTGCCTATGAGCAGTTCCACAGCATAGTAACCCCCGAAAAGATCGAAAGTGAAATAGTTAACAATAGTTATAAATCACTTTTCCCAGCTATACATGCTTTTTGGGCCCCAAATAGTGATAAAATCGCCCGCGGCTGAGGGCCCCTTGCTTCCGCCCACTGTCTTCACGCCTGGTGAAACGATTGGCTTTGTAGGTTCCGAGGGTCACTCCTGGGCTCCCGTGGGAGTGTTGGAGATGTCGAGGGTTTCCTAAATCATGGGGGTACCCATAAATCATCCATTCGGATTTTCCATTCTAAACCATCCAGCTATTGGGGTATCCCCGATTTTGGAAACCCCCATGTAGAGGTTGTGGTGACGGATTCTTCCCGGGTTCCTGACCAGGGATCACCCAGAAAAAAATGGATGAATAGGGGTTTCAGGGCATATATGTTTGTATGTTACCTGTTATGATTTTGTGTTGGGGTTCAATGTTTCATCTTCACCTTTGATGTTTTTTCTCAGGGGGTCTTGGAGGTATTTTGGTATATTTTGGTCCTAAAGTGATATGCCAATGTTTGGATTCAATGCAGGTAGGATTTGTTGTTGACTGTTATGGTTAAACGCCGTTGCTCAATTTTTCATCCTTGGTTTTGATATTTTTTTGGTGTGGAGATTGTGGGACAATTTTGCCCCAAACTTTGATTTGGTGTTCGGTTGGGTTGTTGATTGCTCGTTGATTGGCACACGATATACGGTTATGACCCCCACAATGGATGGTTTTCCTATTAAAATGGACCCAAAGTGTTTTTTTGTACCATAAATTTTGACCCACACCGATACCTATATATTTACCTACACCATCCATAATCTACATCACACTGTAAGACATTGTAGGGATCGTCGCCTGCATTGTCTCCACTGCCCTTCCTGAAAACCCGCCAAATTTCTGACAACAAGATCGTTGCTTTTCTTGCTGGGAGACTCAGAGGGGAAGGTTGGAGAATCAGCATTTTAAACATGTCTTGTTCTTTCTAGCAGCGTTGAGAGAGAGTCAGAAGGCCAAGCGTCAGATTCAATAGAATGAATTGTTTGCCACACTTGCCGGCTTGCTCAAGGAGTTCATGTGTGAGTACAGTTTAGTAGCCAGTTCCCTGTGGAAGATCATGAAAGTACGAAGACAAGCGAAGAGCGAAGGCCGAAGAAGGGCTTGCTTGATTGGCTTTAGCAGCCTATTCACCACAGGCCTTGCTTTGTCTGCACCTTTCCTTGACCCAAGATTCCGTGAAACTGAGCTATCATACCTCCCATCTGCAGCCGAGCGAATGCTTTGGAAAGATCAAAAGGCGTGGAGGACGACTGACTTTGAGAGCTACCTGCCTTACAATACGGGGCACCTCTGTCATGTCAGCAAGGTCCCCGTGCTTTCTTCGGAGGAATGCGATCTTTTGGTGGAGGAGGTGAAGGAGCAGCCCATGGCTAGCTACGCTGATGAGCTCTTGCCAAATGGTACTTTTCCGTCTCCTCGCACTCAGTTTGTAACCAACGTTGGATACAATTTGTGCGAGGAGCGCGGCCTCGGGCTACTTCGTAAAGCATGGTACCAACGCATTCTCCCACTCTTGATGATCCAGTTTGGGCACTACTTTCCTCCTTCGGCTGAGTTGCGTATTGCGTATGCAGTTGTCATTTCATACGACGGAGAACATCCCTTTGGGAAACGTGATCTTTTCATTCACAACGAGCCCATGGTCATCTCCTTTGCAATTCCACTTGTTGCTAGAGAGATGTACTCGGGAGGTGGGACCTACATCAAGGCCATTGACAAGACCTTTGCGCTCGACAAAGGCTTCCTCAGCAGTCATGCCTCAGCGATTCAGCACGGGGCGACAGCCATTACCAAAGGACACCGCACTGTGCTGGTTGGATTCTGCATCCTAGATGATAAACACGATGCTTGGAGCCAGGAGTTTTTCAATGCGATTTCAAATGTTGAAATAGAAACTGCTTTTGGAGATTGAGGCGATTTTTTTGGATTTACCAAGAAGATTTGTGTCCATAGTCTTGTACAAACCGATTGACCGGTTTCTTCCCAAAAAGCTTCGGATGGAAAGAAGCGTGGCGCTTTTCTCTATGCCTTTGATACCCCCGGTGACACTGAAAGAGCAGTTGCTCCATGTCACAAATGCATTTTGATTGTATCCCCTATCTCTGATGTTTGAACAGTTTGCATTGGATTGCATGAAAATCTGGCATTTTGCAGCGCCATGCCCATGTATCCAAAAGATACTTCTCTGACTTGAGTGCTGCACAACTACGCCCCGATTTTCACAAGGGGAACCAAACTCGTTCTTGTCTTTTTCGTTCGTGGCCAAGGTCGAAAAGCCATCCAGAGAGATAACCACAAGGAGTGTTTTGTGATGGCTTATCCCTCGGGATTTTCCGGATATTCACCAAGACTTGAAAGGCTGAAGGGGAGAAAGCTTCGAAGGTATGTACGCAGTCAGAACCTGATTTTTCCTTTTCAGTTCAAGCAAAGCCTTGAATAGGGATGATCTGATCATACCAACAATATTCATGATAGAAATATTGAGCAATGAATTCAAAATCCATTTTGAACAAATAATCTGTACCAAAATTCACAGGGTATATCCCACATATTGTTTTGTACACACCCTACACGCATCTTTAAATGTTACCCGGGCATAGGCCTTGCTTAACGCATCCCTGTGAGGGGTTCTCCAGAGTCTGGTGCTAACTTCAACCAAGGACATGTCAGCTGGAGGTCCCAACAGCAAACAGGCAACAATGAGAAGAAGAAAAATCAACCACGATGAGAATGTAGGACGACAATGAAGAACGGACGATTTCAAGCTTTCATAGTGTTCCAAACGTTCTCTATGAACCCCCTTTAGAACAATTTGGGGTATCCCGTTTTTTCTTACACACACGACCCAAAGATACTTAAAGACAAGTCGCCTTATATAATTAAGATTTGATATGCCCTGCTATTTAGTAATTGATGGTAAGAAGCAAGAAATGGATGAGGACATCTTTGACCAGATGGTTGAAGCACTCCAACAACCCACAATCCAAGAACCCCCAATGCCAACATCCACAAGATGTCAACCCGACGGAACTTATGACAAGAAACCCAACGACCCAAAATACTTCTCAAAATATTGTCAAAAGAAATTATCACCCCCTTTCACCTGTCCCGACTGCGGACGGACAATTTCATCCAAATCCAATTAATCAAAACATCGCCAAACCAACATTTGAATTTGTATGAAGAAGAGATGCCAGTGTTGAAATCCAAAATTTTCTCAATAACAATCATTTTTGATTGAGAAGGTTTTTATGTTGAAGTCCAACCCCAATCCCAAAAATTCCAACAGGCAACCAAGACCCAAAAACTACTTGAAGAAATGCCACCTTATGGGGCATAGAGATGTATAGAGTAAATGGCAGATGATACAAGGTTGAAACATTCAACAGAAACATTTTATGTTAAAGTCAATCCAACAACCTATCCAATCAACCGCAACATCCTCAACAAACAATTCGCACTGAAAAACTACTTAAAGAAACACCCACTAATAATAATAATAATATAGAATATACTAGCATGGCTCATTCAAAGCAGATTGTTTTAGATTATCTTTTATCATCCGAACAGGGTGAAATATTGAAACGGAATGGACGGGAACTCAAGAAACTCAAGATTGGAGAGAAGACCTACAACTTTGAAAGAGGAAACCCCATTTCAAAGAGGTTGAACACTAACATTTTAAATTCAACAAGATTAAGCAGACTATGGACTATAAAAAGTATGAACTGAAAGAAAAGAGGGGCACTAGATAGGTCAATCTTGACAAGAACAAAGCACTTAAACAATCTGCTTTCAAGGGTTATGTCAATAAGTGATGGTTATTTTATTGGTGTCATAGTCATAAGATACACTAAAGTAGTCATTGTTGGTTTGAAACCCATTGTTGCTTCGTTCATCTTTGTTTGTAGGTTTGATGCTAATGTAGCACCGACATAGGAAGCACTCAACAGTTCAACTATGTCATCCGTAGTGTTTGAATAATCTGTCAGTCTTAAGTATAGGTTGCTGTTCAACCCCGCTTGAATTGGATAAATGGAATTTGGTATGGTGATTTCGTGGATGTATAGTTTGGTGTCGTTCCCGCATTCTTGACTTTCAGGTAAATAGATTTCAAAATCACTAGTACTGTTGGAGTTCTGGGTTCGGTGATGGCTGTCTATGTATATCTTTTTAAATCTACTCATTTTTCATGATATAATAACTTTAGAACATATTTTTTAATCTATACATTATTATATATGCTTCAAACAAAGTTAATGGATGATATGAAAACACAGGGACGACTACAAAGAATAAATCCCTTTAAAGAGATTGACGGTAAAGAATACAACAAGAAACACTACAACAAACAGAAGGAATTGTTGGAGAAATTCAGTAAGGAGATACAACAAGGAAACAAATACTTGGATGAATTCAGCAACATCAACGACGAGACGGGACTGAAGAGGGCATACAATAATAGAACAGATTTAGGATTATACCACCACCCAGAGAACAAAACACTTTACATAGCGGGGACGAAAGATTTTCCAAGAGACATCTTGGACGACACACTCATTCCTTTTCATATGGTTCATAGGTCAAAGCGGTATAAGACCGCAAACGACTTCATCAGAAACAACATTGAGAATGTTGATACTATCGTCAGTCATTCCTTGGGTTCAGCGACAACGATGAAACTAAACCAAGACTACAACAAAAGATTTACTACGAGAACCTACGGAACACCAACAGTAAGTTTCAATGACAACACTGACAGTAAGAACACGAGGTTCAGGGCAGTAGGCGACCCAGTCAGTATGTTTGAAAGAGGCGTAGATATAACAGTCAATAAGAACAGTTATAACCCTTTATACAATCACGGTTTTCACGCCGTCCATTTTGGTGACATGGGAAAGTCAGAAAAGAATGTGGCAGAACCCATCAACAAGATAATGTGATTTGATTTATATAAGTCATATTATATTGAAGACATCGTAAGGGAATACTTGAAAAAACAACAGACAGGAAATGAAGAAGTTGAAGAACGAGAATACCAAAGAAAAAAACATCTAAAATACAATGAAATCAAGAAGGTCATAGAGAGCGGAAAAGAGATAAAGAACAACGAAAATAAACTTATAGAAAACAAACCCCAAAGCGAAGGGAAGAAAACCAAAAATACATTTAAGAAATTTAATGTTGATATAGCTTAATTAAATATAACCTAATCATCACAACAAAATCTATATAGAATATATACAAGTATGGAAGCATTGGAAATCACAGATGTTCTCAATGAACATGTCCTTCGGTATAGACTAAAAGGTGGAGCGTCCTACATTAGGGACAAACGCATCAAAACACTCTACCCTTCTTCGGTCTCTACTTATTCATCAAACTCAAACAGTGTCATCCGTTTTAACCTAACTGGTGGGGCGAATGAATGGATAAATCTACGAAGTCTTTTGATAGGTTTTACCCTTATCAATGGCGACAATTGCGGAACAAAAGAGTTGAGACCAGCATATAAACCATCCTCATTCTTTCAAGGAATGCGTGTGATGGCGGGTTCAAATGTCATTGCTGAAATTCCAGACTTAAACCGCTATGAAGCAATGATGGATATTTTACAGGATGATGGTTCAAGAAACTATACTGACAATCTTGGTTTCGGTGAGACCTTTTATAATGAAGGAAATGTATATTTTTGACATACACACAGTTGGCAACAAACCCAGGTTCAAACACTGTTCAGAATGTCATTGACCAAGCAACGACCAATAACTTCGGAGGATTTTTTTAAAAACAAAAAGACCGTTTATTACCGACCTTCTTGTCCCTTCTTCAATGTATCAAACTTCATTCCTTTATCATACTGTCCGATTGTCATTGAATTAACTTTGGTCAGTGATGCCACCGAACCCCTTGTTAATCTAAGCGGTGATCTCACCGTAGCGAATACTTATACTTCGTTCTTATGGAACATAGAGCAACCAATCATCACCTATGATATTCACCGACTTGATGATGGTTTATTCGCAGAGTATGCTGAAATTTTGGAAAAGCAATCTTTGCCTATAACCTTCAACAGTGTTTCAGTCCAAACTCAAACAACAAGTAGAAGCACCGACATCTTCACGACAATCGTTAGAAATGTAAGCAAGGCTGACAACATTTTCATATCGTTCTATTCAAATTTTGGTTATAAGGGCGGTTTCCAAGAAGTGCTGAAACCTCATAATCTTCTTTATCATCCCCTTTCGTGGGAAAGTCGAACATCAACTGCTCAAAGATATTATGAAAATGTTGATTTATCCTTTCAGTGGAGTATTGGTAATACGGTCATCCCTGAAATGCCTACGATGGGGGTTGCTGACAACTACAAGCATCTACAAGAAACACGAAATAATCACGTTTCAATCAAACCTCACATGTATAGGACGAATTCCTTTTTAGCAGGGTTCAACTTAAAGAAACTCAACAGTGCCAATTACACTGGACTGAATTTGAAGAACAATTCAAATATGGTCGTCCGTGTTAAACCATTGTATGGAACAGACCTATACACAACTGACAACGGAACTGATACTGGACTGATGCCTGACCAAATGTATATCGTTATTGAACACGAATGTATCTTGGAGATAAAAGCACAATCTGTCATTTTCTATGATTAAACTGGGTAATTAATAAAATTATAGTGAATAATTTTACTAATTATTTTGATTTCAATTTTGGATAGATGATTGACTTGTATAGTTCCTTCGCTTCTTTTAGATGCTGTTTCTTATCCTCTCCTTTGCTTAATTTCCATTTGCCATAGACTTCTTGAAACTTTTGATAGTCCGCTGCGTCTATGCTTTTGCTGTTGTTCATTTCTTCAAACTTCTCTCTTATCACTTGTATTCCTACCTTGCTTGGTGATATTGCTTTGCTCATTGTTGGTTTCCTGACTGGTGCTTTTGATGAAGACGACGCCCCTGTTTCTTCCTGTGCTGTCTCTGCTTCATCTACGTTGGGTGTCTTCTTGTCTTTCGGAATGTTGATGGTTGCTCCTAATGCTTGTGGTTGTGGTTGCTTTCCTCTTACTCTTTTTGCTTTGGGTGGTTTGGTGGTTGTGGATGGGTCTTCCTGAAATTCTCTCTTCTGCTGCGTTGGTGGTTTTGGTTTTTGTCTCTTTGCTTTGGACTGTCTCACGCTTAACGGTTTCCTCTTTTCTGCTGTTGGTATTGCCGTTGTGTCCATTGCTTCGGCGGTGTCGGGCACTACATCTACGTTCATTTTTGATTTTTCCTCCTTTAACTTCTTTTGGTGATTTACCTTTTTGACTTGTTTGTTGATTAGTTTTTGTGTTGGTTTTATCTTGGATGGTTTCTCTTCCTCGTCTTCGTCGGGTATGATGGCGTCTGTCAGTTTTGATGCTATTAGTCCTCCTATTGACCCTCCCTTTGCTGTTCCTCCTGCTGTGNTGTCAGTTTTGATGCTATTAGTCCTCCTATTGACCCTCCCTTTGCTGTTCCTCCTGCTGTGGCGACTGCTTTGATGACTGGTTTGGATGATTTAAGGAATTTCTTTAAAATGCTTCTACTGCTTGAAGGCGGTTCTTCGTCTTCTTCTATCCCCGCCGATGCTGTTGCTCCAACGGCGTCGTATGCTTCTTTGTTTGCCATATAGTGGTCTTGTGAATGACTTAAATTTGCCTGTTCTGCTACTCTCCTTTCGTTCTCTTCCCTCAACTCTGCCTCTCTGTCAAAGGACATCTCAAAGTCGCTGATGGCGTCGTCCCGCAGGTCGGTCATATCTTCAAAGTCAAGGTTGGGTGTTTCTTCTTCCTTCCTTGCTGTCGCTTCCTCTGCCATCTTTTTAAAGTTCATTTGTTGTAAGTGCTGGGTGGATGTTGTTTGTGTTCAGTGCTTGTCCCTGCGGACTTTCGTGAAAATACCAGGCGTTCCTATCAAAGATTTTTCTGATGTCATTGGTTTTGAATCCCTGTCTATTTCCTTGATGAGTTCCGCATAAGTGGGTATTCGTGTCAATCCCTGTTTTGCGTTGATTACTTCTGCTGTCATTGCTATATATTAATACATTAGATTTTTTAAAGTTAATCTTGTGTATCACCGCTTCGTAGCCATCGCTTGTATTCATCAATTCTCTGTTTCATATTCTGAATGTTTGCACCGTAATCGTGTAGTCTGTGGTTCTTCCTTATCTCCCTCAACCTTGTCATTTCGTTTTGCAGCATCTCATTCTCTTCCTTCATCCTCTGTTTTACCTGTAAGACCTTGTAGTCGTGCTCGTGTTTCAGATAAAGATGATGGTTGTGAGTGAGTTGGCATCCTTGCCGTGTTGTTGTCGTTGTGACTGCTATACACTTTTTTTCTTCTGTCTGGCATTTCGGGCGTTCCGCTCCTGTAAGTGGCACTTTTGTTTGAATGGACGGTTTGTTTTCTGTTGATGTCGCGCATAGCACGCGAGGCTACTGCCGTAGCGTCCTTGCGGACATTTTCGTAGATGTCTTTTTTGTTGAGTTCCGTTTTCTGTTCCTTGATGTTCATTTTTACATTTGATATACTTTACATTTTTTTGATGCCAAAGATTTCAATTTCTCTCTCGTCGGTTTTACAAGGTCGTTTTTGAATGCTTCTGGGTCAAAAGGTGGTTTCGCCCTTGACGGTCTTACCCTCTTGGGCTTTGGTGCTGGTTGTGGTTTCTCTTGAACGGGTTGTTCAATTATTTCTTATGGTTTATCCTCTTCTTTCGGTGGTTCTTCCCGTATTGGCTCTGGTATTGTTTCTTCCTTGGGTTCTTCATTATCAATCTCCTTTGCGACTACCTCTGTCATATATTAATATATTACAGATATTTTTTTATACTTTCAAAATTTCGTGCCTTAAATACGGTTTTTTCAGACCCTCCAATTTGAAGGTTCTGTTTCCAACAGCGTCGTATTCTATCTTGATGATTTTGTAGGATTGTTTGCTCCATTTTGAGTTATACTCCTTCCTCTCCGTGTAGTTGTTTTTTTCTTCTCAAAGGCCTTGACCATATCATTGACATTAACTTCTGGGTATTTGCGTGTGTTCTTTTCCCTTCTTGTCAAATTCACCCTGACATCTAAATGGTTCTTGTCGTCGTGGGTGTCCTTGGGTTTCATTCTTGTAGATGAATGGACGGTGTCATTGTATTTATCCAATGCTTTGGACAACATAGCAGTCCAACTACCACGGTTAAACCTGACCCTATCGTGCATCATATTCTTCATTGTTCTGATGAAACGTTCCACAACATTAGCGTGTGTTGGGGTTACGACGTGAGCGATGCCTTCCTTCTGGAAGAGCTCTTTTACTCCTGCTTGGAAGGCACGGTCATTATCACTGTAAATTGACATCAACCCATTTTCTTAAAACTTTCTTTTAGTGCCGACAGGGCATTTGGTCCTGACTTTTCCTTCATAGGGACGACATTAGCCAACTTGCTGAAAATATCTATGACAACCATTGCGTATCTNTTTTAGTGCCGACAGGGCATTTGGTCCTGACTTTTCCTTCATAGGGACGACATTAGCCAACTTGCTGAAAATATCTATGACAACCATTGCGTATCTCGGTTCGCCGTTCTTGACGGGGATTTTTGTTTCTGGAACTTTCGTAAGGGGTTTCATATCCATTATGTCAATCTGATATTCAAACCTTGCGAAGGGTGGGGTGTAGGAGTTTGAGCCCCTGTATTTTCTAATCTGTTTGTTGGGTTGTTTCCTCATAAAGTTTTCCACATCCACCCTGTTGATGGTCGGGTCTTGTTCCTTCGCTTTTTTGAGGGTCTCATTGATTGAACCGAAGCCCGTTTCAAGATTGTAATAGACATTGCCTATGATGTCATCTCTTGATAGTCTCCTTGCCATATATTATAATATTAGATTCTTAAAACTATCAGCAATAAACAATATACTTAAAGAAAAAAATACCTAAATATAGTAAGACTAAATAAGATGACTAAATTTGACTGCGGATGTCGTATTAAGACAGATGTTATAACCCTGAACGGTAGAAACCAACCTAATTGGAACTACTTGCTCAAAACCTTCGTGAATGTTTGTGGGAAGTGCTCCAAGAAACAAATGAAATTCCAATATATGGAAAACACACTTATGGAGATGGAAAAGCAAAGAATGAAAATGTTTTTGGAAAATGAGGATGAAAAACAAGACACATACTTTGACCTGACAAAGTTGAAGGAACATCTCAAAACCCTCCCACCCAACGAAAGACACAAAGTGAAGGATTTTGAGAGGTTAAGAAACCTCGCAAATGGACAAGACCCCAATGAAGGAATGAGTGAAATTGATATGGTTATAAAGGAACTGGAAGAGGAGGAAAGGGAAAACAAAAACCAACCCGAACCCGAAAACTGAACGAGCCCCCAAAAACCACTTAAAGAAAAAAATGCTATATATAGTAAGAGGATGCTATTTACTTGTCAAAACTGCGGATGTTGTAAGAAAGAAATGACTAACATAAAGGTTTTATTGAACAACATTTTTCCTGCTGGAATTTGCGATGAGATATGTAATTACAACCTTGATTGTTCTAAATGTAGAGAACTGAATGAAAAGGAACACGACTTTCAAAGAACTCTCACAAACAAACAACGAACAATATCAGAAAAGCAAATACTTTTCTTCAAGACCAAAATGCCAACACCAATCTATTTGTCAAACACATCACATTATGGAGAACTTCCATGACCTTGAAGGAATGAAACTGTTTAGACATTTACGAGTTTGGTGGCTTCCTGATGATGAAAGACATTATATGTTTAGAAATAGGGAATACAAGATAAAAGACCTTTGGGAAGTCTTCTTTCGGGAATATATGGAACAACTGTTCAAGGGTTATGACAACTATTGTAATCTAACAGAAATACAAGAGCACCTACAAAAAGTGGTAAACACTTAAAGAAAAAATACCTATATATAGTAAGAGAAAATTAGTAGAGCAAAAATTGAGGTTATAGATACAGGGAATATTGGTATATATGCTGACTTTGGTAGTGAAAGTGAAGATGAACACGAATGTGATAGACAAGCAATAGAAAAAACGATGAAGATATTAGAGCCTTTGTAAAGTGTCATCCTATGCCTTCACCAGATGATGAAGAAGGAGACAAATTTTGGAAGAAAGTAATTAACAGATTGAAAAACGACCAAGGAATAAATGCTATGATAATATTTCCGTTTGTAAATTTTGACATTATGAAAAATATGTATGAAAACCTCACTGATAAAAATGTCATCGTTGATTGTGGTAAGGAACTTAACCGTGATGGAAAATGGGATGCTATGGCAATAAATCAAACTCTATTAGCCTTTGCAATAGATGAACTGAATGATACAGACAAACCTATCACAAGTCAAGTCAGGATAATTGAACACTGGTGGGATGGAATAGGAAAGTGGAAAGCATAAATGAACAAGACGTCAAAATTACTTAAAGAAAAATATCTATATATAGTAAGTGAAAAATGCCAATGATTGGAGTTAGTGAAGAAAGATTAACGAATTTCATAAAAGAAAATCCTTATCCTGATTATAAATTTATAGAATATGACCTACTACTTAAGCAAAAACAATCTTTAGGGCAATACGCAGAGTATGGAGAGATAAACCACGACCTTATGAAAGAAATTTATGAAAACATATTTGATAAAGATTTAATCAAACAACACAGTGAGAGGATACACCGCAGAGGAGGAATGACAGCATTACAACAAAACTATTATACACTATGAACAGTATTGAAACATTTAATTCAACAACGAAGACTTGATAGAGACACAATCATTTTAGTGTTCTACAAGATCAAAACGATTGTTTCTCAATGTTGGGATGGAATAAGGTAGTGGTGATGAAAAGTGGAGACACTGAACCTAACGATTAATTCATAATATCTTAATAAAATATGTTATAAAGTAATCACCCACCCAAACACAAACATAAAACCCCAACAGTCTCAACAATCATCCCCCTCATCTGAACCAAACATTGACACATCATTTTAGCATCAAAATTACCCCCAAAACCCCACCTGAAAAAACATCAAAGGCGAAGATGAAACATATGAAACATTGAACCCCAACACAAAATCAAAACAAGCAACATACAAACATATACGCCCTGAAACCCCCAAATATCCATTTTTTCCCAGGCAAAAAACGGCATATGGAATGATCCACGTGGAAACATGATGGTTGTAGTATCAGGATACAGGGTTGGAAACTGAGGCTCATATATATATATAAATATATTATGTACATTACATAATTTATTTAGAACAACTATACGTTTTATGTACATGTGTTTTATGTTCCCAAGACATCTAAGTATTAAAGTTGAAGTGAATTAAAGGTCATATGGAACTATTTGACCTACTTGGCATCCCCATAGCTCGTAAGGCGCGCTTTGGATTTTTGCATTTTGTTCCAAGTGCCTGCAGAGCCGGTAAGGATGCAAACACCAGCAAGTTCTGGATTAATTGCTAACCTTGGTTTGGTTCCTTACGTAATTTTTAGCCATTCATGGGGGAATGTTAACATGCGGATTCTCGAGTATATCTAAGCTAGGCCAATTTGGGCAAGCAAATTAAGAAATTATTCCAATCTAGGCAACACACATGTTCAG
This sequence comes from Symbiodinium sp. clade C Y103, assembly GCA_003297045.1. Lineage (NCBI taxonomy): Eukaryota > Dinophyceae > Suessiales > Symbiodiniaceae > Cladocopium > Cladocopium sp. clade C. The sequence goes on along the minus strand of BGPT01003545.1, from coordinate 1,819 downwards.
GTACAATAAACACATATGAATAGGTCATACACTTATGTCAATACAAGTGGTAAGACTCAAATCTTGGGCCAGGAAACACATTGCATCATATTAGTCATATATCATCGTTACTAGTTGTCATTGTTACTTTATTTTTTTCATGTGCATTGATTAAGACATATCATTCACTTGTATGTCATGTGGTTTGTTTCTGTGTGAATTCGCGGGTTGCCTAGTACGTTTTTACAGATTATATACAGACATATATTTATATGTATTTTCTAGCATATGTACATAGAAGAAATCACTTCATAATTGCCCCATGTGTTTATCGTGTGTTCAGCATGAATTCCTCCATCTCGGGTCATCATTTTCATGCGCCCTCGCACTGCGCAGGTGAAAAACCTGCAGCCAGGCAATGCGCCTTGAAGGATGGTTGGAATCCTACACATTTGTCGTTAATATTGGGGATATTGGGGATGGCCAAAAAATGACATGGGGCTTTTACCACAGGAAATTATACCATCCAACTCCTGGATGAGACGAATTTCAACGGACAAAATTCTGAAAGGAAAAGTTAAGCTGAGCTTCAGCTTTTTGCCATTCAATGCAAGGTTTCCATTATATTCAACTTAGACCAATTCTGGGAGAGTTTGCATGTGTCTGGGTGTGAAAGATGACATTCAGAGATTGACCTGTTTTCCAAGGTGTTTATGTTCGGTTTGAGGGGCAAGTCCTTTCATACTCTTCGCTTGCCATAGTTGACACGCATTGGAACTGGTGAATCTATTAATTTCACGATTACGTCATTTCCTTTACAAAAACAAGGTATGGATTTATGGATCATTATTTCATCTTATTTCGCTATATAAAAGATAATGGAACAGCTCGGGCAAGGCACAGCCACCTGCAATGGCCTGCAAGCACCCTGTTAGTCTCACTACCAGTTGACGGAACTTGGATTTGTCGTTGAACAGATGGTGATGTAAAAACGGTTCGCTGGCAACTGTTGAAAAACATGTTTTCCTACTTCCATCTACTTCCTAACTCATATTAATTCATGTCTTTGTGGTATATCCTTTCATCAACCCATTCAAACCCACGCAAGAAGAACTCTCACTGAACTAGTGTATTTCTGTGAAGTCTAGATTTACTGAATATAATTTGTATCTACCATAATGTATATTTGAATGTAAGTCCATTTTTTCTGGAAACCATGGAAAATCGCGTGTTTCTTCATACTTTTACCCATAGAAACCTTAGAAAACCGCAGCCTTCGTCAGGTTGGGACTTCCGACCAGTTGTCGAGTGGCCGCTGGAACTACGGAGCGGTGATGGATTAGTGGGAGGTGGTGAAGCACAGATGGTTAGTTAATGTAAGTTGTATATGGATATAGTTACATAGTTATAGTTTAACCGCATAAGGTCTTAGTTTTCAGCAACATACAGTTAATATATGGTTTATATAGTTGGATTAGTTTGTTATATGAGGGCCGTTCAAAAACCCCGTCAATTTCATTAAGTCTATGTCCAAGATTGCTTAAAGAAACCTTGGGTCAAGTATGTGAAAACATGACGGTCGCGCAAGAGCGCGCAAGGGCGAGCGCAAGAGCCCAGTGTATTCCCCAGTCATTCGTACTGAAATGAATACAAAATAAAGTTGTTTGATGTTGTAT